>VXBL01001314.1:2153967-2221418 GCA_013400195.1 Aramus guarauna
GTATAGCCAGGGTTGCCCCTTCCCAGGTGCAGAATCTGGCTCTTGCCCTTGTTAAACCTCATGTGGTTGGTGATTGCCCAGTTCTCCAATCTGTCCAGGTCTCTCTTTAAGGCCTCTCCACCCTCGACGCAATCAACAGCTCCTCCCAATTTGGTGTCATCTGAAAACATAAAAACGTCTGAGATTGGGTCTCTAGGACTCAATTGGCATGCTTTAGCTGTGACTCAGCCTGAGCTGTTTGCTCCTCTCAGTGAACTAGTGACATTTCTTCTAGTCTTGAATGCACAAAGTGTGCATAGAAAAAGAGAACCCCGGAGAGGTGTGCCACGTGTCCAACGGGAACAATTGCTTGTAAGAGTTTGTTTCCCCCATGGCTCCTGCACCCCACTAATCTAAAGTATTTAGAAGAAAGGAAAGAATAGGCAAAATGTTTTCAGGAAATTAAATCCAAAAGAAAGACTCCAAAGTATTAACAGCAATGATTGTTGAGGCTGTGATTCAATAGAAGATATTTTGCAGGCGTCATTTTGTTTAACCACCCCTTGTCTTTCTACTGTTCTCCATCCCAAGTGCTGAAAGCAACATTGACAAACCTCTGGTTTTATTCCACTCTAGATATTGCTAATATTTCTCTAGACAACACTGACAAATAATGTGCTTCAGGATAGCAATTTTGACTATATTGACTTGGTGCTAATGGTGTCAGCATTAGATTCTGCTGAGTCAAGACCAGGCCTAACATTGTAACATCATGTTGATCTTTGCTCTATTTTTTTGTTTTGGTTTGGTTTTTTCCTAGTATCTGAAAGCTTGTTAGGTTTTGTAGAGAAAAGACTATGTGGAAATTGCTTTTATCGTTAGGTAAATTCCATTCATGTAGGATGGACTGTATGTATAGAGTTTATAGATTGACCTTGAAACATTTGCTGGTTATGAAAACACCACAGTGTGTTTTGAATGAAAATATATCTGCATCTGGCTTCTTTTTTTGTAATGGGGTCTGATGCTGTGCTGGTAATGAACCCCTAGCAACTTTAACAGTTGCAGGATCAGGCCCTTAGTCAAAAGTGCATGACTGGGAGCTTGTTGAATTTGTACTGGATCCTCAAAAGAGATGAGTAAACTTCTGGCTTTTTCCTCACCCCAGTTGAAAACTGAGCATGGAATGAAACCAGATCTGTCTGTAAGTTCTGTTACCTGCCCCTACGGTACTCAATGCCATGCCATGGGAGACTGCGCTCTCCTGAGGTTTTCCAGGTCTCAGAGAGGACCCTGGCGGTTGCAGATAACTTCTTAGTGCAAAGGTCAGGAGAGTTGGAGGCATTTGTGATGAAAGCTGAAAAGGGAAATTTGTGAAGAGAACTCCTCTTCACTCTGTGCCTTTTCTTGCATTCCATTGAGCGGTGCTGTTGATTCACTGAATCAAAAACATAGAAATTCTTTTAAATACCTGTAGCTTTAATAATTTGTAGATATTCTTCACTGAATTATCTTAATGTGCCTTTTTGTTGAAGATCATATTTAAACAAGATTTTGGCTAAGTCATCAGTTCCCCTTACCATTAAAAAGTACCTCTGGTTGGAATAGAATATTTAAAGTGGCTCAACAGTGCTCTTTCTTCAACCTGTTTTACACTGCTGGAAGGGAACTTCATCTGAAGTTCCTGTTTTAAAAGTATTCTTGAGACTCCCGTTTCCTTGACCTGATATCCTTTAGAGTGATTAGAATAGTAAGGCGACTGAGCTTATTGTTTTAAACAATGCTTACAAGAGACCATTATGCACAACAAGAATGGGTTGGATGATCAAACTGTATGTAATTAACCAAACTGGAACTCCTCCTTGAGATAGAGGGTGGGATGACCTCTATCTTTGATAAGTAAACCAGCCTATGGTTGACACCGGTGGGAAACAAATAATAAAATAGAGCCTGTATAGTAATCATTGCCTGATACTAAACTTCATATTTTATCAGTGGTTGAATGTAATCTTAACTGGTTTTGATTATAGCACTTGCAGCAGGTTGTTCTCCTGTTTATATATGAAAATCCACTGGACTTTCTGGGAATTTAAGGAAGGGAAAATGACATCAGAACTTGACCAATCATAAAGTGTGCAGTAAAATTTTGGCTGTCAGATGGAACACATTTGGAAGATTATTTTGCAGATGTGTTTTGGGCTAGGAAAATTGGTGGCCTCTCCTAAAAAAACAAAAAAAGAAATAGTTGAGCCTTTGCTCTTGGAGCCCAAGAATGGGACCAGCTTCCAGGCTATACTGAAAGATTTAGAACAGCAAATTCATGTCAGGTCAGAAAAACAGAAAATTATAATTACAAGAAAGCACTGTGATTATTTTTTCTTGTGTAATTCAGTTGGGAGTCATCACTCAGGAAAGACATATGATCAATAAAGTCTTGTTCTGTTTAACTATCATAGAACAACTTGACTAAAATCTGAGCCTATTTCCCTATGCTGCCTCAAAGTTGGAATAGACAGGAGTCAAGCCTCCGGGTTGATTTAATGCATAGATAAAGATGAGTAGCCAGAAATGGAAGGGGAATCGTGGAATAGTTCTGTCAAAACACTTGACTGAGCAAAGCAGGTAAGTATTAGACTACTTTGAAATGCTGAGACTATATTTAATGGTGGGAATAGGTTTGCTGAAAGGTGCATTGAAATCAGTAAGAGATAAGTGCCTAACCTATTCAAGCATTTTTTTGTGAGTTGCACTGGATTTCTGGCTAAAATGCAGGTGCTTTGTTATCTTTGTAAATCTGTAGAAGACTGGATTTGTGTCGAGGCCCTGAGGGCACTAACGGGCCTTAATGACCATCCTTACCAGGGACTTCCACCCATTAGAGTTTTTAGCCCCTGCCCTGAGCTACGGTGGAGGAGGGCTGGTCTCTAGTGCAGCCACAGTGATGCCCTGCTTGTCCATGGACCCCCTTGATGCCAGCCTCAACCTGTAGGCTGGCTTCTTGGCTTGAACCTGTCTTATCATCATGGTGTGCTCCTGTTCCTCTCTGACAGCTTCTTGTGGGTTGGTTTTTTTTTGTTTGGTTGGTTTGGTTTTGATGCTTTTCTTGTAGTAAAATAAATTGTATTCTGCAGACTTCTATCTCTCTCTTAGTCCATTGGCTTCACAGAAATGTTTGAATTAGATCTGATACCTAATCTTTAAACAACTGGTGCTAGATGAGCAGGAGCACATCCATAGTGAAACTAGAATTTCCCCTTCATCTCTAGGATTTGACATTATTTGAGGTTTTTGACCTAATTCTCTTTCCTGAGCTTGGCTGTTTCAAAGATTTTCTTGCAGGTTTCCTCTATTATAGATCTCCATTACCCATTCCCTAAAGACCAGATATAATCCTTTCATCTATCTTGTGTGGTTATTACTGCCTGCTGCAACAAATCAGCACAGATTTAGCAGCTTTAGATGGATATCTATGTAATCTTTTCATAGGCTGGCCAGCAGAATCCCACTACTCACTGGTACTGTGATCTTTCATATTCATCATGTGAGTATTCAAGTGCTCAGATTTTACTAATGGGAGTACCCTGGAGAGAAGATAATAAGCTTCAAGAAAGGTAAATATTAATCTTTGGTTTTGAGGTATTTGCTGAAAACATTTAAAATTGCATATCTATCTGATTTTAAAATTTACAAGTTGAATCATGTTTGGTTATTTACATTAGTTGGAGAGCACGGTCAATAAAGTAAGACTTGTGTGAGGGAAGTTTCAGTGGAAGTTAATTACAGGTAATCAGGGAATAGACAATAATGAATCTTAATGCCACAAAGTTAATGAGAATTTTGTCATTGATTTCACAGTGGACTAGACTTCATGAAAGATGTATCTGACTTACAGAGAGGAAATTTTCCTAATGCATAAATCAGTTTTGTGTTAATAACTATTTGCTGAAATAATTTTAGTAATTAAGAACATATGAAAAGTTAGATTTATTTGCAGATGATTCACAAATACAAACCAAAAATTGACAGAATGAAGTGGTTTTGTCCAATTCTACTTCTTTGCCTGTAACTGCTGGCAATGGAAGTTAGTATCACTAGCTCTCTGTGGCTGAAAAAGTTAACCTGATTGAAGTGATACAGTTCAGTCCAGTGCAAAATCTGCAGTCAAAAATTGATCACAAAGTTATACAGTGAGTCAGGGGACTGAAGAATAAAAATATTAGGCATGCTATTTGCAAGTGGAAGAATATCCAAAAGACTGCCTTTTCCTTAGGGAAGCAGCTGTAGATTTTGTAATGATGCTTTTCATGGTAAATGATGGTTCCAAATAAATATACTACAAATGTCAAAAAGTCTATAAAATTTTAAGCTTTTATTGTTGCAAAATCAATAGGGTTGTCAAAAGAAGCACAGTCCATTAACATTGCTTGATTTTATTGCACAAGAGAAGTTTTTCAGGGGTTTGTGGGTTTGGTTTTGGTGAATTTAAGACAATCGGAGTTCTCTGAGAGAACTTCATAAAGAGAACAAATGTTATATGACCCAGGCTGCAAATGGACTTCTCGAGTGGAGAAATCCTTGTTCTGCTTGTGTCTTTACTCAAATGAAGAAACTAGTCCAGTGTTACCTAATTTCATTGCTGGGCATCATAATAAATTTAACAAAGCCTCTAGGTTTTTAACCGTGATTCTTAACCGAGGTTGGGGTTCAGAGCATGGGGTTATTGGTGGCTGTATGTAATATGGAAGTGCCTAAGGATAAACCAAGGGCTGGACTTTCTGCAGGTCTGAGGAATGAGTCACCACAGGTTGATGCAGGGCTGAAGAGGAAACAGAACACATGAGAAGAGGGAGGAAAGTAGCGGCTGCAAGCGGTGAGGGGATTACCTGGTTCTTATCACGCTGGGTGGAGCTGTGAGAGGGATGGGCTCTGGAAAGGCTGAGCTAAACCAAAAACCAGGGGAAAGAAAGAGAACAAGACAAAGCTGGAAAGGATGTGAAGGAAAAGAAAAGATACAGGCAAGATGAGGCTAACAATCGATTGTTCAGGAAAATCAAATTGCTGGGGATATTTGCGTATATAAATTTAGTCTCATGGGGCTTTATTCTCATAATTCTCACACACGAGAATAACCACTACTGTGACTGAGGAAGTTGCTCATATCCTGTGGTGGAGGAATCAGCTCCAGGCATCAGATCTTGCAGAATTTACTTTTGCTAGATAAATAAAACCCACATTAGCTGCCAAATAAAAATCATTATCACATGAGTTTCTATTATGCTTGCTCGGTCTCTGATGTATGGAGTAGATATTACCAACTCATCTCACATAAACTGCCCAGCAGGTGGCTGATAATGGCTTTAGGCTGATACCAGGCAGGATCACGATGTGGGGCAGAGTCACATTTCTGGTCAGTGTATTGAGCCACTCTTGACACTGCAGCTCAGAACCACAGCTGTCATTCAGCATCCTCCCTGCAAGACGTTCTTGGTACTCTGAATTAACTTACAGTGGTTGTTTCACACTTTGGGTCTTCCTTGGGCAATTTAATTCATAAAAACCCCAAAACATACTGTAGATACTGCAGGTTTTTATAGTTTCTTTTCTGTTTTTTTTAGTTAGTCATATTTCTTTTATGCTGTATATTAGTGTCCATACAATGCAGAGCAGTATGATTGTGAGACCGGAGGACAGTCAAAAGAAAATTTTTCCCTTGTGTGCATTTTTTTTATTTTTTTCAGTTCAGATCCCCAAAAGAAAATGTATGTTGTTCATGTTTATATCATCTTTAATGCTAAATATAGTCTGCACTGCTGAGGTGGAGTACCCCTTCCGATTTATGTCATAACTACTAAAAAATGGTATAAAAATGATGATGTACTGGGAGATGACGTAAAAAAATGATATTCATTCCAGAATGTGAAAAGATGCTCCCAGTATCCCACTCATTCATTTAAAATGACTTCCTTATTTATCTGTGTTCCAGCAAGCCAAGAAATAAAATTCAATGCAAAGAAAGCCATGCTCTGGGTGCTAGCAGTTGTGTGTGTCCCATTTCAGAGGATGAGCAATGCTGGAGGGACCCATTTTTCTGCCTGCTGTAGCTTTCTTGATTGTTCTTTTAGCCAGATGTCAAACAGAAAACTGACAAACTTTAGATGCTCTTAAAAATGATGATAATAAGGGAAGATGATAGAACATAACTGCATTGTAGTCTTGCAGCTGAACTGCTATTGATTTTAGAGAATGTAAAATCTCACGGCAAGACAGCCATCTCTAGCACTTGGGGATGCTCTGCCACCTTGCCTGCATGGGACAGGGCACAACCTTGCAAACGGCTTCGCTCTTTCCAAGGAGATGGCTTGTAGCATGCAGTTCTACTTTGTACAAGCCTCATTGCTATAATCTGTGTCTCCGACTAGCTCCATTGCAACCATTAGTAGACACTATGTTGACTTCAGTTGCATAGAGCTGTGTTGTATTAGAGCAAACTGGTGATGATTTTGTATCAAATGTTGCACTGTAATACCTGTTTTCATGAGCATAGAAGGATCTGTTGTAGAAAAAGAAGATAGTCCCACCCCAATCAAGTGGGAATTTACTTGACCCCAAAGTGTATTTCACAAGCAGTAGGAATATAATTCAAATATTTGTATATTTAATATGATTTTTTTCTTTCTTACCTTTCACCTGCAGATTTTTTATCCCAAGGAAGTTGTGTCTTGCTTACCTTATTTGATTTTGCACATAAGGAAAGAAAATCAGATAAAATATTTTTGCCAATGTTTTCTTTGTGTTACCTTATATACAAAGAATTTTACAAAAAAAAATAATAATAAAAAAAATCATTCTTTTTCAACAAGACACAGCATACAATCATTAATTATTGTACAGATATTATAGCTTATCTGTGGTGTTCAATTGCAGCAAATAATAGTGGCAAAGTTGGATTTTGCATGACTTTATTACTATAAAGGATAGAGGACAAAGGGAAATGATATTATTTCTGGTTTAACTTTTATACAACCATGTAATGGCAATGTATGCAGTTGTACTTGTTTCTTTATATGGGACCCTCTTACCAGTAGATCCTTCTGTTAAAAGGTATTGTTTTGCTGGACAGCCTATAGATATCTCACAAGCATATTCATATTTCTTTATTCTTGAGAAAATATTTGTTTCCAGGCTGTATTAACACAAATTGTTTCTCTGTGTAGTGCATAAATCTGCATAATTATGGAAATATGTCACACATAATTCTACAGGGTGTAGCTTTCATTGTCTTCTGTAGTGATCTCAAACAGCTGTATAATTGTGGGGAGCAATGTGTAGTGATACCTTTAACTTGCAAAGACAAGGTGTCACATCTAATACAGAGCAAATCTAATAGGGTCATACAGCATGACAGCAGTGAGTTCAGACTCTGCCTGCGCAGGTGTATGTTGGGATACATGTTGGAACAAAGCAGGAGACAGAGTTCAGGAAGCAGAAGGCTCGTGACACTTACAAAGCTAGAAGCATAAAAATTATATTCTCCTCTCCTTTTGGTTTGTGTGTTAGCAAAGTCCTGATGGCTCAGAAACTGTACTTTTTTCAGGCATCTTGCTACTTTAGTAATACACCCAATGATATTAAATAGTATTCAGTTGATACTTGACTTAAGCATATGATTTTATTTATTTTTAGGATTTCATCTCCTATTTATGTAGCCAGATGCTAGACTGTGTTGACTGTACAGGTAGTGCTTCACCTTACCTCCAGTTGTGTTCATTTTTGCAACAAAGTGCAATAAAGACCAAATGCATTCCAGGTTTCTTTTTCCTTTATGATTGCAAGTAGTATCACAATAAAAATATAATAAGTATAGGTGACCTGAGTTCAAGATATGGGTCTGACCACTGTCAATAGGGTAGTGTGTGTGATCAGCTTGAACTACTGTCTCTGGCAGGCTCCAGAAACTCTGTCATAAGGCTCAAAAGGTTTCTGATGCTGGGATAATCTTAATGATGCAAGACTGAAAGAATCATTTGTATTGTTATTAACAGATATGAATGAGGGAGCTTATGAATCGGGTATTTAGGAGGATAAGAGAATCCCAAGCAATTTGATGCTGAAAGAGTTTGCTTTGCATTAAGTGCAGTGGCAATTGATGTACCTGTGTTCAAGTGCCAATTTTATGCAATTAAACTTGATACATAAATTTGGAATAAACTATTTTTACATAATATATACAGCTTCTTAAGAAGGAAAATTTTTCTGATTTTTTTCAGTCGTATCTCTGAGAGATCTTGTCATTCAACAGATTTTTCCCTTGCAGATGATTTTTGTATCATGTTTCTAGTCAAAGCATTCAGTACTAGGGAGGCAGGGAAGGTATCCCAAACACGGCTCGTAACAATATTTTGGGAAACCTAGAGAATGAAAGGCTGTGTGCTTGGAGGCATGTCAGTAACAAGCACTGGCACAAAAGGACCAAGGAGGTAAAGTTAGCACATTAAAAGGCACACGTGCTAATGCTTGGTAGTGGAGTCCAACTCCACTGCAAGGAAATTGTTCTTTCTCACCAGAAAAGAAACGTGATCCCCACTGAGAGGTTTATAGGTCCTATATACCAGCTAAGGCAGGAATTCCAAAGTTTTATCAGGCAGGAGCAAATCATGAAAATTCATTGAGGGGAGAAGTAAAATTCCTCAATCCATTTTCTTGTCCACATACCAGGTAAGGACTGCTTTTCTTTTTCTGTCCTTTCAGCAGTGGAAAATCCCTCTTTTCCGGGTGACATAAATACTCTTGGAACAGGGCGATGCAACAGCTTCTCCCTGCCAAGCAAAGTATTAGGTGTAGTGGGAGGAGTATACAGGATCTGGCTGTACGGCTGGGGCACAGTCCAGACTCTTGTGGGATGACTCTTCCATGGGTCGCTTTGGCTGCAGGCATTGCCTCCTGGAGGAGCTAGACGTAAAGCTTGGTTGTAGCATAGTGGGCACAGGCCCCTTTGGTTGCTATAGCTCTGTGTCTTGTCAGAAGCAGCTACGTGAAAATGTTGAAGTGTGGACTACACAGCAATGCTCTGTGGTCTGCACAGAGACCCATGGGCTGCACTTCTGGAACCCCTGCTCTAAATGGGTTGTTTCTGCCAGAAGATGTAGCATTCCAGAAACTCATATGTAAGTAATCCCAGTATCTGAGGCCACTTATAAACAACAGACTGTTTCTGGAAGTCCTTTTTGGTATATGCTTTCTCATGCTGTTATCTTGGCCTCCTTCCCTCCTCCTTGATTTGTCACTTGAGAATCCACATAAAATGAAGAATGCAGCACATTCAAAGGAAAGTTCCTGAAGCTGAAATGTTGCAGCTGTTCTGACTCTGTGGTCTCTTAAATCAGAGTTGCAGTTTGTATTACTTGTGCTGTGGAGAGTTAAAAGCCTTAGAAAAAGTTGCTGCTGGCATCTGTGGCAGAGGGTACCACCACTTAGCAACACAAGGGGAGATATGAGCTCTTGAGAGCTGAAAGCCCTGTAGATTTTATCAGTGTGAGCAAATAGAGTATGGGCAGCCCCCATGAAAAGGTAGTTTGAAGTCTTCAACCTAATGAGTGCTCTTAGGGCAATTAAACATGAATTTCAACTTAATGAAGGCTTCTGGGCTCTGCAAGACATCAATATCCTGTCTGATTTCACTGCTGAAAGGTATCCTAACTGGTAAACTCTATCACTGGTGTGTGTTTCAGAATGGTTCTTTCCTGAAACAACATTTCACATACTTTGAAATACAAAATAAGCATTCTTTTTGGAAATTGGTGCTTTCTCCTAACTTTTACATACTATACTTGTCAGGATTCTGAGAATTTTTCCCCCATATCCACTAATTGGACACTACAGCTGGATACAGTGTGGAGAAATGGAATGTGAAACAAACCTGTTTTAGTAGAGTTGCTGTTTGTCATGAGCTATGATAAAGACAGTTGTGGTTCTGAATGCATTTAAAAATGAAACACTGATGCACCTTTTAGTCATTTGTATGTTGCTATATGTAAGATGAAATGCATCCCCCATCCCACGGATTTCTTTTCCCTGCCATCAAATCCGTTTACAGACAGGCAGCAGTCCCAGATGTACCAGCTACATCTGAGAATGTCTCTTTTTTTTTTTTTTTTTTTTTTTTTTTTTCCCCCTCTTTTTCTGGGATATAGNTGCCTCATCTTTACACACACAGGAGATGAAAACTGGCATATCCTGGGAGGCAGGCAGCCAACTATCTTTAGATACTTTTGGAAGAATGTGTCTGTTTGTGGAACTGTGCCTTGAAGATGGTGCCCAGCTGGTGGCAGGTTGGGTAGAAAAGAGCTTGTTAGTTGGCATCGGTTGAATTTAACAGCCAAACCAGAAGCAAAAACCAAGTACAGATTGTTGTTAAAATCCCATCCAGTATGTTAGTGTCTTTCCCTTTTTTTTTCTTGCACTTGTTTTTTAACCAATTTACAGTTATCTTCATTAATTGAACAGAAGCTTGTTTAGAACTGGAAATTTGACATCTCTACTGCATCAGACTTGACATCCACTTCAGAGGCATCTCTCTATCAGGCAATGGCTTCTTAGAGTCATCCTCAGGATTACATTACAGCTCCTGTCTGTGCAAGAACTGCTGTGTGTCAGGAGGTCAGTGTAAAGAGTGAAAATCTGTAGCCTGGAATAATCCAACCTGACACAGACAACCTAAACCTACATTATAATTAGCATGCTGGGACTTAATTCCTCACTAAAGCACACTGCTTCACTCACTTGGGAATGTGAAAGTGCTTATAAATCTAATTAAAATTCTTATTTGGAAAAAAAAAAAAAAGATGATCTAGGCTCACTTGTGCATTTAACCTATTTTTTCCCCCTCTCGATTATAGAAGGATCTGTTCTTATAGATAGGAAGATATTGATAATAGCAGATAGTATGATAACATAATCAGAAAATCAATTCGTGAAATGATTTTACAAGACTATTTTTGTTTATCTTGGCCAGCCTTAATTTTCTGACTTGAGAAATCAGCACTCTTTCAGCACTCTTTGCTGAAAGACTGTTGCTGACCCTGCCGGTTTCTGTTGAACTAGCTCCCTGGCACATGGTTAGCAAAGTGATGTTTGCCTTTTACTCAGCAAAAATTTCAAAGTTTCAGCCTGTCTCTAATTCCCAAACACTTGCGAAAAAGCCAACCAAGTGACAACACACAGGAAAACAAAAACCAGCCCAGCATGAAAAGCAGTCTTAGATGCAAATACTACCAGGACAGAAAGTGATAGTCTTCTACAGCTCAGCTTTCTTCTTCCCTTTGCATTTTTTCCTTTCCTTTTTAGGTGTTTCCTTTTTTTTTTTCCCCTCAGCTCACTGGCATCTGACTTAAAAGGACACCTCAGAAAGGTCAGTTGATTATAGACTGAAGGCAGCCTTAGATGAAGAGGAGGATTTACAATTAGGAATAGATATAAAGATATAGGAAATTATGTGAAACTTTTTCTGAAGTGGTTGTAATTTATACTTGAAAGGGTCATAATGACATTGCTTCTCTGCACTTATATTGGGTGCTTCATCTTAAGATCTCACAGGGTTTTACAGAGTGAATTTAGTAGTAGTATAATCTCCTTTGCCTTTAACAGGTTGCAATGACAGAGTAGGAGAAAAGTTAGGGATGGCCATTAACAGAATCCACAATGTCCTCTCCAATTCAGGCTGTCATGCTGTCTGCAATACATGGCGTGCTGTCACCTGGACCTTGCCAGACTAGCTCTAGCACATAGAAGATCATAGGTGCTACCAAAACCTGATCTGGCGGACAACATTATGCAGGAGAAGGTATAAAAGCTTAAAAAAAAAAAGCTTCTGTCACAACCAAAATGAGAGATGCATGATGAAGCTGGGGGGGCCATTGTGCCTGAACTCAGGTAGCTAAACGATAATCATAATGTTGATTAGTTGTCTAGACAACCCCCTGTATGTTCAAGGAATGAAACAGGCACTTCTACCACACAGTTTCTGACCTGGTTTAGATGTTCCTCTTAGCACCATTAACTAAAAAGGTCAGGTAGATGTTTAAAGTTAGGTGAAATTACCTCCCTGCCAAAAGCAAGCACTTTGTGGTGTTAAGGCTTGGCTGAGAAAGGAACTTTTGATTTGGATCTTTTGATTCCTAGGTGTAGACTCTAGTAAAAAGAGACTACTAAAGTAATTATGATTTTAATGAAAGTTTCCTGAACTGCTGTGCTTAGTGCTGGACTGCAGGTGGTCTTTATGCAGTGGGCATGCTGTGAGTTGTCTTAAACAATTAGATCCTATGGAGACCCAAGTGGAGAAATAATGTCTTTATGTCTCATGTTTGGACCACAGAAGATAAATATTCAGGCCTCTGAAGAGTCATGATGCTGAGTCTGTAAGCACAATTTATCAAAGTGTTGCCAGGACTGTGCAGTTAGGTGGCCACTGGAATGTGGCTCTTTTGGTTGCTTTGTGGTCACAGAATCACCAACAGCCCTGTTTTGTGTGTCACGCAGGGAGTTTGGGGTTTTAGGTAACTTGCCCTATATGATACCAAAAGATGTTCCTGGAAATAGGGGCAACAGTCTTAGTATACAGATGATGGAAAGGGCCGTGTTGAGTATACTTCATAGGTGCTTCTTGCAGTTGGAGCAAGCATGGAACTGATCTGGTGATCTCAATACTTGTCATGGACCAAACATTAAGAGACAATAGATGGGAAATAGCAGAATCTGGCCTCCTTCAGCTGGTGAGAACTAGTTGAAGACCTAATGTTGCTCCTGCTGGGATCCTTCAGCAGTTTGAGGCAGCTGAAGAATTACCTTATATAGAGAAGCTAGTCCCTAGGAACGCCTACTGCTTTCTTTATAACCAGAGCTTAATGATCTTCATAGGTGGTAAGGAGTCTGCAGAACAAGAATCTAGCTCAAGTTTACACTGTACTGTTCCAGTAGACTAAAGGTATGTTGCTTGCAACCTACTATATTAGAAGCTGCTGTCCTTTCAATAGCTCTTTCTGCATTGTTATGTGTTTTTTGCTGAGACTTCAGCCTGCATAGCTTCCTAAAACGTGAAGTCTTGCACGCATTTGCAGAAGCAGCGGGTGCTGGGGAAGTGGCAGTTACAGTGCTGCCACCAATTTCAGTGGCACAGCAGGAATGGTCTTTAAGAGTAAAGCTAGACTTACAAGTGCTCCAAGTTCTTGGGCAATATTCCTTATTACAAAACAAATCTTCTTTCTTAGAAGACTTGAGGCAAAGAAATAACCCCTTGCCAAGATAATGTCTGCTGCTCTTGGTTACTGGCCTCTCTAGACCTTTCAGGAAAAATCTGGTTTAGGCACAGGTGGAGTTGTGCTGTTTCAAGACAGTATTTTATAGGGAATGACTAAGCTGTGCCATAGTAAATTCTGATCTTGGCAATTTAAAACCTTTTGCTCAAGTGAGGGATTCAACAGCTCTCTAGGTTTCCCTTCCCTTTTGTCTACTTGTCCAAGGTCCTTTGACACATTTTTGTCATCTTAACATTTGCAGAGAGAACTAACTTAACATCTACCCACCATCTGCTGGGTGAACAAAAATCTATTTCACAGCACGGCAAGACACTCCTTCCAACAATAAAGACCTGCAGAGATTTTCCTGAAACTCAGACACCATTTAGAACATTGAAATACTTCTGTTTAGTTTGTGTTCTCCATTTTCAGTTTTCACATACTTCTCCACAGCTTAGCCTTTTTTTTTTCTTTTCTTTTTTTTCTGAAAAAAGTGTTTAAAATATCCCAGCAGAGGCTTTCTTTGTGAACCACCTCAGATTAGGAGGCAGCCAGAAGAGGCTTCTTGTGGAATTCAGGCAGCATTTGTAGCCTGATAATGCACAAGTGGCTTACTGCTTCTCAATATTTCTGTATTTGTATCACAGCAGCATCTAGAGATCATAGCTCTGTCACGTTGGTATTATACAAACATGATCCCTTTCCTACTAAGAAGTTGCCTAGTTGCTCAAATTAGAGAGAGTTGAAGTTTCATCTCTTTTCTCTTAGTTGAGAGTTTTCATATCCCTCACTGCCTTATTTTGAGAGTGGGAGCAGACTGTCTTGGCATGTACTTGCTGTCCCTGGTCTCATTATGTTTTCCCTTTTTTCTCTGGAGTGGAAGTAGAAGATTTTTCTTATTAATAACATAATCACACTAACCCTTTGTGGATTTTTTCATAGCTTCAATAACTTCACGTGTTAAAAAGAAAGCAACGGGGAGGAGTAAATGCCAGCACTGATCTGGTGTCCTGGAAGGCTGGTGAAAGCTGGTGATTGGGGTGGAGCTTTGGGGAAGCTCACAAGGTTCTGACCTGGGGTATGCTAACAGTGATCAGTGCATTGAATAACAAAGTCATAAAAGGAACTGAGGGAATGTAAATCAGAAAGTGAATTAACTGCATAATATTTTTCTGGGTCATTCTAAATTACATGCTTTGTGAAACCCTTCTTTGATTTTTTCCATAAATATTTGCTTCAACCCTCTGGTTTCTTCCAGTGACTTAGCGTTAATGATTTCATCTTATGCTGTATGATTTTTTAAGTAATATTCTGGGATTTTTTTTATTTCTTTTTTGTTCTTCAGTTCAGACTGAACAACTCAGAATCTGGTCTTCCCTGGAACTTCAGCCATATTATTCTCTTGCTTTTGCTGTTCCATCTCAGATGCAAATTGCGTTTTCTGTCTTTTTGTAGCAGTGGGCTAAGCTGTTCTTGTCCCTCTTCTTCCCAACAGAAGTCTTGTTTCTTTTGGTTAATTTAATACCTTTTCCACTGGAAACAGTTTATCAGTTTCTTAAGCATTCTGTTATCTTTTATTGGTCTTATTGTCTGTCTCGCTATTTAATATATCTGGTGCAGTGCCTTTCCAATAGATTTCCTATGCCTCCTTTGTGTACAACATTTTCAGCAGTTAGAGAGTGTTTTCTTGTTGTTTTCAGTTTGTTTGGGCCGATGGGTTCTTCCCTGCTGTTTGATTGGCACATTGTGATGTCAGCTCCATCACTTTTCTCCAGACTGATTATCTATTTGGTTTTCATATCTTTCCAGAGCTCCAACTATTTTCTAACTGTTAGTCTTGAAGTTTTCCAGGCTCCCCGTTAGCTTTCTCACAGGGATGCAAAGTGATTTTTCCCAAGGGCATACTGAATTTTAAGCTCTCTAGCCACACACGCATATTTATTACAAAAGTCCTGCGGTGTCAAAGATGATTCAATTGGTTGTGACAGGGTGACTTCAGGAGTCTCACTGCTCTGCTCATGCTGCTGACCAGAAATGGCCACTGAGAGAGAGACTGAGAACTATCCTGTGTGTGCCTGGGAGAGGCTTAAATGCTGTTTGTTTGTTTGTTTGTTTGTTTGTTTGAAGGTGGCTCACAAAGTATGAGCCCCTCTAACACTCTTGTGACAGCTGACCCTGAATAATAGTAATGGTTTATGGAAACACAGTGTTACAGTCCCACCTGGAGACTCACTATTTGTGTCCCCCCCATGCTGAGAAAGAGAAACCAGGTTCTATGTAGCAAATCCAGAAATGAAAAACAAGAAAACAAAAACTTCCCCAGCACTGAAGCATACAGTCATATTCCTAAAGCATTTGTATGCCTGCAATTCCCACCAGCATGCTGTAGTGAGCAAGGTTTGGGAAGCTGAAGGACAGATATAGACGCTTGTATGTTCTTCTCTGAAATCCATAGCAGAATCATCTCTTGAAACGTAGAGTATATGGAATATGATTTGTATGGACCTGTGGCTCGGATTTTCTGGACTGAATCTTTCATCATTCTCATCCAGGTTCTGCCACACATCATCACACTCAAATCCTTACTTTGTGAACATCTCCATAGAAGACAACAGAGTAAGTCACAGGAAGAAATGATGCTATGTGTCTGAACTGAAACCTGCATCAGCTTGGACAAGTCACTAACCTTCTGCCAAGCCAATACAAGTCACCTCTTGCGAGCTGGATTTGTGCAGCAAGTTCATCTATTACAAGCTCAGCTTTGTATGTTAGAGTCAGAGCAAAGTGCTGCATGTGGAGGATCAGTTTGCAGGACAAGGAACATCTGCAAAGTTTTCCTTTTCTGGGTTTTTGTATTAACAAGTGAATGAATACAGCTCCTTTGATCAGTTTATTTCATGGGCTGATGTTCTTATAAGCCTTTGCATTCCTTGCTCCTCATTTCAGTGTCTAAACATCTCACTTTAATTAGTCCACATAAAACTCCTAGGAGGTAAGGTTGTAGCAGAAAATTGGAGAGTTGAAATTACTTTAATAAGCAGTTTGTGAGAGGACAGGGACAGAATTTAGGATTTTACAGGCTTGGTACTGATACCTCTTCCACTAGTGCTCCAGTTGTTTGGGAGAGCTTTCCATCTGGAGATAGGCCTTATTTGTCTTTCAGGAACTCACTGTTGAGCTTGATTTAGTGCAGTCCCACAGTTCTCCTTTTAAAGATGTCTTTCAAATCAGTGGGGTTTTTTAATGAACTTGCAAGTCCAATTCTCTTCTCTGATATAGAAACATCATGACCGCAGAATCACAGAATGTTTGAGGTTGGAAGTGACCTCTGGAGGTCATCTTACCCAACCGCCCTGCTCAGGCAAGGCCACCTAGAACCAATTCTGTTCTATGTCCAGATGGCCTTTGAATATCTTCAAGGACAGAGGCTCCACCACCTCACTGGGCAACTTGTGCCTGTGCTCAGTCAGCCTCGCACTGTAAAAGTGTTTCCTGATGTTCAAAGGGAACCTCCCATGTTTCAGTTTGTGCCCATTGCCTCTGATCCGGTCACTGGGCACCACTGAAAAGAGCCTGGGTCTGTCCTCTTTGCACCCTCCGTTCAGGTATGTATATACATTAATAAGATCCTCCCTGAGCCTTTTCGTCTCCAGGCTGAACAGTCACAGCTGTCTCAGCCTTTCCGCATAGGAGAGAAGCTCCAGTGCCTTCATCATCATCATGGCCCTTCATTGGACTTTCTCCAGCAGCTCTCACTTGTACTGGGGAGCCCAGAATTGGACCCAGCACTGCAGTTGCCTCACCAAAGCTGAGTAGAAGGGAAGGATCACCTCCCTCAACCTGCTGGCAATGCTCCTAATGCAGCCCAGGATCCCATTAGCCTTTGTTGTGGCAAGGGCAATTAGTTCTTCTGTTTCTAAGGGAGGTTTTAGGGTTGTATCTTCTCTCCTGAAATGCGAAAGTTTGTAGGTCTGTGATCTTAACTGCAAGAAGAGAGCAGCTTTAGACAGAAGTATTTTTTTTGCAAAAATTGTCAGTGTATTTAAAGAAGTATTAAAAATAATAAAACCTTTAGAGAACTCTGCCAAAATACTTCCATTCTGTTTCTTAATTTTTTACTTCTCTGGATTTAGTGATGCCTTAATTTCCATAGTTCTGGAGACTCCACAGTGTCTCAATTTTCACTAGAAAAAGCGATTGGAAAAATGCTTTTCATGCATCTGTTTAAAAATAAAATACAATTTTTTTCCTTTTGCTGGGCAACCAGAAATGTTATGCAGATGCAGACTGCCAATGCCACTCCCTCTGGAGAGCATATGTGATAGGTTTGACTTCTCCCTTGCCCTAGCCTATTTGGATTTCACTTTTTCCATTGCATAATGTTGTTTTTACAATAATAGCTTGTAGCTTATTAGTGGAATTGTCCTTATCTTCTATGTGGCTGTGAAGGAGGTAACAGAACAAGGAGTTTCACTACCAGGAACTCCCTCAACAAAAGCTGGAGGCAACATCATTCTCTACTTTGTATGCAGTGGCATACAGAGGTCTTCCGGAAGACATCTAGATTGTATTGCTGTAGGGTGTGATAGATATATTAAAATGTGCAGGAAATGGGGGAAAGGGCATTCCTGCGATACAGCATGATCTAAGAGATAAGGATTCTTGTCTCTAAGAACGAAACCTTCCAGGCTGGGAAATGACATGGCTCCTTTATTTCAGTGATCAGTCTTTACGTTTGTGTTGTATCTATATCTGTGCAGTTAAACCTCGGTGATGCACTTCTGAAGACTGGATCATGCAGAAGGTTCCTTATTAACCAAACTTTGAGGTGAATGGCAGGCATAAATCTTCTGTGGCTGAACTGTAAATTGAGCACATCAATGAAAGTGACCAAATTGAATGTGAAAGGAATCTTTGCAACATGCTGCACTTCTTTCTAATAGTGATGCAAATGGAGATCAGTCGCGTGCGAGGGCATAAAAAAAAAGAACATTTGGAGATGAAATTTGGAGTGAAGCACAGTTCCTTGGAGACAGTGGAAAATCTCTGTTGAAGGATGACACTGATGACTAGAAAGGGAGGACAAAAGTGGGATGTGACAAGAGGTAAAAGATGGTTTCCAGGTGCTATGGGGAGGCGACACAGCCAGCCTGTGCAAAGTGTTCCTGGGTAAAATCCCAGTTTAGTTTTGAAATACTCCTTGAAGTCCAATGCCACTTCAGACCTCCTTCATCTGAATAGGGAGCAGGAAACCTCACTCTCTATGTAGGTACTTGAGCACTTGGCATCCCAGGCCACCCTGACTCCAGAATGTCTGATAAAAGACTCAAATCAGCAGGGTATCGCTGAACTCCTCACAGCTAAAAAAGGTTTCGCTTGTGTTTTGAGTTGACTCTTAGGAGGAAGCTACTCATCTGTGCCTCCGGGGAGCAGCATGGGCTGCATGGACTTACCTCTGCTGAGCACTGCAAGCCAAAGCATAACAAGGGAAGACCCGTATCCTGTTCTCACCTCTGTCTCTAATTTGTTTCTTGATTTTGGGTAACTTACACATTAACATCTCCAGAGCTTGGCACGTGTCTTTATGATATATGATAGCCCCTTTATAAAGCTTACTTCACAAAAGGTTTTACTTGCAAAAGGATATATTATATAGTGTGTGGTGGATAGAAATTAGGTGGCTTTAAGTAATTGGCTGATTTGTATTCAAAGGATTCATGTGGGAGCTATTTATAGTACTAATGGTGAGTAGGAGCTTCCCATTATATGGAGATCTAGACTGATCTTTTTCTATGATTCTTTCTTTCGATTTTGTTCTGTTGTCAAAACCTTGACAGGCTACCAGTACGCTGTCCAGATTTCTATAACAAATAACTATCATATACAAGCATGGAAAACCTACTGTAAAAAAAAAAAAAAAAAAAGGCAACAAACTCTAAATCTTTTATGATGCATATTCACTACATACATTTTTTAAAAAAAGCACTGTATATACAGCCTGTTTCTATTGCATTGGGATTTCCACCCTTGCTTTAAAATTTCACTTTGTGCTAACAATTGCACCTAGCTGTAATACACTTCTAATAATAATAAAAAAAATGTTATAAAGGTACAAGGAATAAAATAGCAGAGAGTTGTAGGATGACATTAATGTAGTTGGCTTTTCATATGGGTCATAGGAATTGCCACTTTTAATCATAACCAGACATCTCCAAAGCCCTATTTGGTTTGAAATAATTTAGTGTTGCAAAATCAGTCAAGAAAGTTCCTTGACCTGGAAGTTTGCCAGTTTAGAGAATGGAAAACCAGGCCTAGCAAACATAAGTGTATTGAAATGTTTTAGACTATAATAAATAAATTCTGTTAAAATCACTAGGGCAGATTCAAGAATACATAAAGTCTATTTGTACAGCTTTGACTGGATGCCTTGCACAGGACAGGTTTGAAACATAGCCTTCTGAGAGTGAATTTCAGTGATTTATTAAATTGGTTTTCATTCAGTGAGAGCGGTAAAAAAATTTATGTATCTAAATCTGGGCATCGTTAGGAGATCTTTCATGCTCTGACATTTGCAGTAGTCACAGTGTATGCCTGCAATATTGAAAAAAAAAAAGCTTACCTTGTATAACAAGGACTTCACAATCTAATTTGCATAGATTTTAAAGATTCATTTTGGATTAAACATTGACTCAACTTTAATAAAAATCATAGCTAGTAGTTGTGGATATCTTCACTGCATGCTTTCTTTTTAAAAAAGTATCCCCACATGGTACATAACATGGAACAAAACTTGAATGTCTAAAATCTGGTTCAGTTCAAGGCTCACAATCTGACTGCTGTTGAGCATGAGGATTTGTATTTCTTCACAGGTGAAAGATGCTTATTTCTCAAACTTAATTTACCATTAAGTTTCAAATGGCGAGCAGGATCAGGGAGGGGAAATTCAGTTGTCTGGACACTTTTCAGAGGAAAAAGAATTAACTGTCTTCAGGAGCTGAAGTGTCTCATCAGTTTCTAGAATTCCCTGTTGACTAACTGTTGTAGAAAGTAAATTTATACCTTTAAGGCATATGGGTCAATGTCAGGCTGAAGCAGAACCAAAGTTTGAAGGGCGATAGTTATTGACTAGTACTAGTCTTATCTGATCACACCCTAAGGACTGACTTTCTTCCCATAAATGCTCTTGGGTCTAATCTTCTTCACTGGTAGCTTAGCCTGTGGAATATATTAGATGTGGATCTGTTTGGCCATTGGCATCACAGGAAAAATTTCCTTATTGCTAAATAGACTTGAGAAAAATTCAAAATGAGGAGGTTCTAACACAATGAATACTTCTGGCTTCAGTTTCTAATCAAGACTTGGATTTAAGTGGTGTTTGCAATTTGCTTGCATTCACACTTGCATGTATATTGCTAGAGATAGTCTGAATCATGATATGGGTTCCAACTCCCAATTTCTTTCTCATGTTTTTGTCCCTTCACTGTTTTTGGGGAAACCCATTAATTTACCCTCCTCCCAGTTCTTAACTATATAAGAAGCTTTATGAAGGTTTCATATTCCAACACGGGAGCTCTGGAGCACTTAGATTTTAGAACTTGTGCCATCTCTAGTTTTGACTAATCTTTTTAATACTCTTGCCTTCATTTCAGCATCTGCTCTCAAGGCTTGGAAGGAGACAGTGCTTGGCACTGCATTTGAAATACACAGAGTAAAAAAAAAAAAAGTATAAATGGTCTGTCATAGCTTGGATACTCTTCTTTAATATTGAGGGTTAAAAATGGCTGTTCTGTTGCATTTTACCTGTAACAAAGTTTGACAATGTATGTAGGAAAAGGACAATTTAAAACTTGTAATCTTTAGTTGCCTTTCTTCAGCCACCTCATTTATCATTCCACTTTAATTTTTAAATATTTCATTGCATCTTGATAATACACTTAAATTTTAGCTTGGCATAGAATGCATAAAACTGTATTATTAATATCCCATTATTTTATGGTTATACAAGAGCAGATTTGAATTGTCACTTTACATCAGACCATAAGTCAAAGCAAAGATCTTAATAGGCTGCTTAGATCTGTGTCTTCACTGAATTAAACAGTAATTTGGCAGTCTCTTCTGCTAAATGTAGTGAGATAGCTAGTTAGTGTGATATGCCCAGGCAAATATATTGTGTTGCAATGATGGAGACAATTCCCTGTGGCAATTGCACTGGCAGTTGAGTTGATTCTTCTTGATACACTGATTCAGCGTGTTCTTAGTATTGAGGAAGGAAAATGTGTTTTAGAGGCTCCTAATGTGAATTCTAGGAATTGGGCTGAATATCACTTGTTTCACCCAAGATAGTCTTCTCATATTCTTATGATATTCGTTCTCATTGTCCATTAAAATGCCTTTACTGTGGAATGCATCTCGTTGAAAATTATATCTAAATTGTATACTATTGCTAAAAACACAGTATTCATGAAGAGCTCCATATACTTGATAGGGAATAGGCCCTATACTTATAAGACCACCTAAGTTCTGTTACCTACCACTGGTGTCTTTGAAAACCAAATATTTTTTCCAGATGTCTCACGATCAGCACTTCTGTACATCCAGAAAACAGCTACAATATATGTGCTGAGAAAGCGAGCATACTCACTGCAATGCATGGAGTACCTTGAGCACTTGCATGAACCACATCCAAGTAGGACTTGCCTGTCTCATAATATAGAATGACTCCTGACTCTGCATCTCCAGGACTTTGGAGACTAAGTGTCTGGAATATCTTGTAGATGTCCTTGCTTTTCAGTTCAAGTATTTGATTTAGATCTCTATTTTGATAGTGCCTTCCAAGAAGGAAAAGTAATGTTTATAAAAATCCATGTTATAAATGAAGTGATGATGTTATTAATGCCTTAATATAGCTATAAATGTTTAGCCTAACCCATCTTTGTAGTTTACTGAGGAGAAATGTCATTTTAGATGGTCAAATATGCTTGGACTGGAAATGGCTAAGAACTCTTTTGCTATAAGTGAGCATTCATTAGGGAATGTAAATATTTTCTGCAGATGAGGTAGATTTGCTTACAATAATAGTTCTTCAGACACTACTAAATAAAGCAAAATAAATACAAAATACCACTGCTGGTTGTCTTATGTTCTACTCAAAAAAAGCTATCTTTAGTAGGACGTTGGTACTTTTCCACTTCCTTTAGTTGCTGTCCATGTATGTCAAAAAAAAACCCTCTAGGTAGTGAAATGTGAAGATGGAAGGTGAAAAGGAAAGTGCTCTGCCACATTTTTCTGATGTTTCATGTTGGTTTTTTTTTTCATTGACTTACAAAATACATAAATATTTCTCTATGTTCCTGTACTTCAACTTTTCTTTTAAATTCTATCTTAGAACAGAAGTATAGTTCTTCCACTGATACAGGAAAAAAGCAAATCTCTTAAGACTAGGTGTTATAGAAGACTTGTGTCTCTACTGGGAATAAAGAAGCACTTTTTACTTCAAACCAGAACTTGAATTTTACTGAAACCAAAGACTATATTTCAAGAGTTACTAATATTGTAGAAGGGGTGATGAATCAATACTTAAAGCAATCATGTGACACGAGGGAAGATCTTACAGATAAATACATAAAAAGAATGATTTGATGTTGTGTTTCTCTTATTTCTTTTACTCTTTGTGCTTTCACTGAATGCTACATCAGATCTTCCAAACGTGATTACCATTTCAGTTGTGCTGTCAAATTAGGAGGAGAACAGCAAGGCAGGAAACAAGTATCATTAAGCTGCTGCCTGTTAAAAGGAGAAACAGAAGCAGCCAGATGCTTGTACTTTAGTCTCATCTTAAGCTGTCAGCTTTGGTCTTGAAGACTTTTTACTTTCTTGTAGTATAAGTGCATACTTTCAACCTCTTCAGACATCCTTGACTTCATTTACAGTGAAAATATTCAGCTATACTGATATTCTGTGAAACACACTCAGCAATTGCTTTTCTTGTTAAGGATTGTAATGTCACCATTTTAACTGCCTTTGAAAGTGTACTTAGGAGAGACTTCTCTTGAGCAGGAGCCACTTTGTGCCAGTCTGTCTGTGGGGCAACACCATTTCATAATTTCTGTTCTCTACAAAAGGGATGTCTCTTGTGTCTTACTTCATGGTAACAGTCATCCATAAAACTATCACTTGACTTTTTCAACAAGAAATACACTCTGGCTGAATGGCAGATCTCAGAGGGTTGTGATAAGCGGCGCAGACTCTAGTTGGAGGCCTGTAGCTAGTGGTGTGCCCCAGGGGTCAGAACTGGGTCTGGTCTGATTCAACGTATTCATTGATGACCTGGACAAGGGGACAGAGTGTACCCTCAGCGAGTTTGCTGATGATACTGAACTGAGCAGAGTGGTGGATACACCAGAAGGCTGCGCTGCCATTTGGCGAGACCTGGACAGGCTGGAGAGTCGGGCAGAGAGGAACCTAATGAAATTCAGTGAAGGCAAGTGTAGGGTCCTGCACTGGGGGAGGAATAACCCCAAGCACCAGCACAGGCCAGGGGCTGACCTGCTGGGAAACAGCACTGTGGAGAAGGACCTGGGAGTCCTGGTGGACAAGCAGCTCTCCATGAACCAGCAACATGCCCTTGTGGCCAAGGCAGCCAATGGTATCCTGGGGTGCATTGAGAAGAGTGGCCAGCAGATCGAGGGAGGTTATTTTGCACTGTTGAAAAGACACAAAGTGAATATTAATCTGTCTAGAGCTTTCTGGTGGATGATCTCACCTGCTCCCTCCAAAATACTGGTTCATCTGATGTTAAATGTGATCCTGATTTTTCTAAAGGAAAGGACTAGGAATGTACCACAGACAAGCTGGTGCTATATGGAGCCATGTGACACCTTTACAAGTTACATTTGCAAAAAAGATTGTACTGAGGCTACATCTTTAACCTGGAAAATGACACTTCTCTGTAGATATTCTTTTTCATTATGCAGGCCCATGATATTTATTAACAGTGTTTCTATAACTGTGAAAAAAAAAATGAAATGTGATTTCCTATGGGTTTGATTTTTCCTGTTTGATTTTGTTGTCTAAGAAAGTGCAAACTCTCCCTGTAGCTTTCCCTTAGTGGGAGCAGGTATGAGGAGTTGCCTTCTTGTGGGCATTTTCAGAGTTTCTCTATTATTCATAAAGTTGCTGGGACCCAACCTTTCTTTCTGATCTTGATCTTTGAGATTCAGTTCAAATCAGTCACTGGGCTTGACTTTTATTGAAGGTGACAAATATGCAGGTAGGTGCAAACAAGAAGCACTATCATAGTAGAAATAAAAGACAAAAATCTAGGAAGAAAGCTTGTGCAAGCTGAATATTTTTTAAATTTCATAATGCTGAAGATTTGAACAGGGAGAAGAAGAAAGCTGCTAGCCCTCTGACAAGTTGAAAATGGCATGTAGTACAATATAACAGAGTCAGCATACTTAGATTCTCTCCAAGAAACTGAATCCACCTCTCTGATGTGCTCTTTCCTGTGAAATGGCACCAAAAAAACCAAACCAACCAACCAACCAAAAAATCATTATTTTGCTTCTGGTGTTACCCTGGCTATTAAGCAAGTTCTTTTAATTTATTTATACCTTATTTATAGTGTGTTAGAAGATGAGTAAATGACCTATTGACCACTGTGCATTTTAGCTGAGCACATAAATCTTGCCTAATGTTGGGATATTTTAAACATTTGAACTTTTTTTATAGGACCTGCTTGTAAGCTCCAACTTTGTTTTTTCTGAGTTGCTTTTTAAACATTAGAGTATGCATTTTACGTGGTTAGATATTTTTCCTAATGCAATGGAAATCAAGTGTTCCTATATGTTTTTGGAATTTTGTTTTTTTTATCTTACAAATATAATAGTTAGCATTAATAATCCAACAATTCTGATGACCCTTAGCCTTTTTTGAATTACTGGTATAAGAAACATGAACAAATGTACTTTAACAGCAAAGGAGGTTTTCTTAAGCCTATCTGTATATAATTTGTCAATGTAGTAGAAAATCAAATTTAATCTATGTATAATAAATTGAGCTGACATTCCCCAAACAAAGCTTATTACTCAAGAGTGGCAAAGCGCTGGCTGTAGTAGTGACTTCAGTGCTGACTCATTACAAGAGTGGTTCAGTGCCAATTGCCAATTTTAATTTGCAAAGAGCCCTCAGAACCAGTTCCCATACTTGGAATTGCCACTGGGTTGGCCTGACTCTATCAAGTGCATTTCAGTCTTGTTTCCTTCTCTCTTCTTGGCATAGTTAAAGTTTTTTCTGCCTTCATGCACTAGGGCAACAGCTTGTGTGCAATTGTGTGCAATTTTTTAATTTTTTTTTTCCTGTTTTTCCTCAAAATGTCCTTTAAGATCCAGATCCTGAATGACTAGTGGCTCCAGGGTCATGGTACGTTGCAACCTTGCCTTCAGATCTACAATGCCAGGGACTCAGTGCTAATTCAGATAGCGTCGTACAGGGGAAAATGGGAAGTAAAATATAAAGCTATCTCCATTATATTATGCATGCAAACTGTAAAAAGCCATTATACAAATCTGGTTTTTCCACATGTATATTAGCCAAAAGGTTGCGTTGAGGCTCAGTTACAGGACTAGAAATGGCTTTTCTTCACTGTATTTTTATGACATGCCGTTTTTTCTGCAAAAAAAGTTCTTTAAAGCCAGAGTTTTCAAAAACTGATTTATTTGCCTATTATTTGGTTGTCCATTAGTGCTCTCTAGTTCTGAAAAATCAGTACCAATTAAATGCAAATTACAGTACCAAAAATATTAGTCACAGTTGAAATACAGGCTTTTAACTGTCTCAGAATTCAGACTCCTAACTGTTTAACATGAATAAGAATGCTTCTGTATGTCAAGTGGGTATGAGACTTCATTGATTAATGTAGTAGGTTTCAAAATGCCCGTGACATTGCCAGATTGTGGGGATGCATCAAAGTCTTTTGGGAAGTCACCTCAATTTTCACAAGGTTTATGTCCTTCGGCCATTGTGGTTTTGAGTCACAAGAGTCCTAGCTCATCTTAACTGACTTTTTACTAAAAAAAGCATATCAGGGGAAATTTGAAAACAGCTTCCAAACCATGAAGCAAACATGAATGTACAAAAGTAGCCCAATCATGTTACTTTTTGATCCAGTTGAGATTTGGGGGAAACCTGTGTGATGTTTCTGGTGGGCAATACCAACTTGGTATGATACGACATTACCTAATGAAACTTTAAATAGTTATGGTGAATAACATGGTCCATTTTAACTCCTCTTTATAATTCTAGAATTTCTTAGGATGCTGTATAATTTTCTTAAATATACTTATTGTGAATAGCTACTCTTTATTTCCAAGTGCTATTACTTATTCTACAGACTGAATAATAAACAAATTAAAAGTAGTATTTGGAATTCTAGCCACACTTCTCAGCTATCAGCAGAGTATGTGATGTTTTCACTCTCTGAATGAATGAGCATAGCTTTTAATTACTTTTTCTCTTCCACTTTCAGAGTCTTCACAGATGAAATCCACACTCATATCCTCCGTCTGATGTGCTAATTTGCTGGCCTTGAGGGCTCTGATAAGGAATTTTGGGAATAAGGTCGTCTTGTGATGAATTGTCCCCTACACCATGTAAAATAGGACCGGGCTGGTGAGATTTATTGGTTATAAAGCTTTCATTAGCAAAGTAAACTTCTTTTCTGCAAGGTGCTTCAGTACTTTGCAAGTGGGTAACATTTCCAAAATCCCATGCAGGAGAAAACAATGAGTCACCCACACACTGTGAAGCACTGTCATGTACCAAGCCCACTATGCTATATAATCTCCTGTTATATACTTATATGATTAACTGCAGTTTCTTGCAAAAAAAAATCATCTTTACCAGTTGTACTAACACACGCAAAAACATGCTCTTCTGTATCTCTCTTTCTATAGGGTTAAAACGCTTTACTGACAAATGCTCCTTGTCTCTGATAACATATCTGAAATCTGTCGAACAAGATTTTAAGTTTTACAATGCTTATATGTACATTTTGAATGAAATCAGAGCAACCTCCAAAGGAAATACCAAAAAAAAGCCTTCTCACTCTTTCTTATCCATTTTTTTCCCCTTCTCACTCTTCATAATACAAGGAATTTGTCGTTAGATGGATGCATCTTCAGGAGCACTCCTGAAATGATTTTTCAAAATTTCATTCTCTGTAAATACTGCATTTGTCATCACAAGCCCCTGCCTCTGAGAAAGCTCATGCAAAAAGCGGAGACTCATTGAAATCCTAAGGGGAGAAAATTCAAAAGGGGTTGGGTACAATCATTGTCTCCATTGTGCAATCACTGCTAATATGAATTCAAGTTAAAATTCAAATGAACACTTGCAGAAATGTTCACCCATCTCACACATTTTATATAAATATGAGATACATGTTATTTATATACATGATGTAAATAGCATCAGTTTCTTGGCTCTTTTAAAATGGCTTGAAGAAATGGAGTAATCGCTTCAGCTGATGAGGCTTCGCAACATGTAATTTACTATGGGTCCCATCACTTTTGAATGTGTTGAGATTATGTTTGATGTATTATTGAAAATGTAACTCCTTCATTTGAAATTCTTCTCAACTCTCAAACAATGAGAACAGTCACAACAAAGAAGAGAGTGGGGAAAAAGAGAGGGAATGAAAAGCCAGAATAGCCATCTAATAAACACCCTGGTAAAGGATTATTCAGATAGGCTGAAGCTGCCCTTTCTTTATTATACTTTTGCCTCGCTATGTTTTGGCTATTTTGCTTTTTGTCTTCTGCTGCACGTTCCTAGAGGTTTATAGGTATTTTTATACCTATATTACTGTTCAACTACTGAAGTAGTTAATCTGTATGGAGAGTTAGAACAGCTTTTTTTTCCTCCCCACCCAGCAGTTGAGTATCCACAGTGCAGATATTCTCTAGATACTCTCTACCATGTCAGTGAATGCTGGGGAAAGGGGGAGGTTGGCACAGGGGGAGGTTGAGCCTCTGATGGGTTTTTTTCCCTCCAGGCAATTCAGGAGTGAACACTAGCTCCGGTCCCTTCAAGTGATTTCCACAAAGGTCAGTTTTGTTTCACTGAAAGTGTGCGTTAACCTAACCGTGACGAATACTTCCCTTTATCACCTCTTACCACCTTGTTGAACTGGGTCAGCACTATTAAGTTACTCCTTTGATAACCACATTAGGACAGTTGTAAGAGCTGAACTGGGATTTATATCACTAAGCAAGATACGGTTTGCCTCGTAATCTCTCTGTTAGGATTGACTGTGGAGTTTGGCTGGGGAATAGCTTGCAGGATGTAAAGATGGGTACTTCTTAGCCCACTGCAGTTGGTGGCAGAGCTGGAAAAAGCATCCGTGATCTCAGAAGCAATATGATTTCACCCAGCAGAGTGCAAGTTACTTGAAGTTATTTTACATTTATTTATTTCTACTCGGCTTTTTTGTCACTATTGCTCCTAAGCGGTATGAAGTTCCATCTTTTCCTCTGTGCTATAATGTAATAAATACTTGTGAAAAGCTAGCAAATTTTACACTACTGTGCTAATTTATTGTGTGCTGCTGTCATGTGCCACAACAACGACAAAACCTTTAAAGTAATATTTGAGAACGAAATGAGTGCAAATGAAGGTTCAGGAATAGCTTCTTGAAAGAGCACTTGATAAAGAGTGATTTGCCTACCACCATTCCTCACTGACAGACCATTAATGGCCTAGTAATTTGTGGCAGGAATACAGTTCTGTGAATGATTGCAGCTCTTCTTTTTTTTCCTTTTTATATTGAATTAGCCTGAGGAACCAAAACAAGAATGTTAAGGGACAACCCCAAAGGAAAATTGATATTTATTTTTCTTTTCCACAAAACTAAACAAAGCCCCAAAGCATATGTTGATTTCCGACTGAGTGGGATGTTTTGCTTTAACACATAATTAAATGCTACATTTTGTTTTCAGTTGTATTTAACTGTTTTTAAATAGGTAAAATATCAAAGCAAAACATGTTAAGAAAATAGTGCAGCATTTAAAAGCTTATCAAATCTGATTGTTGCCAGTCACAAAGATGATGACAAATTCCATCCATAGTCTCAAATGCTACTTCTTGAAGTTGCATTTTCCAGCAAATGTGGTCTAGTCTTAATGGACAGAGACAAAATTCTTGTCTTTTGCATTCTGCACGTGTTCAGACTAAACCTTTGCTCTGCAAAGTGTATTCCCATTAGTTACCTTATTCTCTTTCCTTCTCGGTCTGTGGTTTGTTTCACTCTTCTACAGCATCTTGTCTGGAAAACCATGGTGTATATTTTCATAGCACAGCATCTAGTTAAATTGAGCCATAGTAAGTGGCTGTAATAATAAATTCCAACTTTCTACCATGCTGGGGTTTTTTTCTTTGTATAAAATGTTACTGTTATTTTATACTGTACAATGTACTGGTGCCCATCCCAGGTTACAATCACCTTTAAACAAAGATGTTACTTTGGGAGGGGAGGGGGGAGAACAAAGAATCAGTGCATTGACTCACATCCAGATAGTCGAGTTGCTCTTACCTATTTCTTACCTTTTCTTCTCTGGTATAAATTTAGCACACAACCATACTGTACTTCATATGTTCAAGAGGGACTTTGAGATCTTCATGTTCAAACAATCTTTTCCGAGCTTTCGCATTTAGTCCACTTTTGCAAATAAACTCACACTTTCACATTGACATTGGCAATCGATACAAAATCCATCAAAATGTGAATTTACATCAGCATCTGTGGAGTGTGGTCATCTGGATGTGACTGAAGTGTAACTGTCTATCATCCCAACAGCAAGCTTCATTTATATGTGTGTTTTCAGAAAGCATCACATCAGAAGTCTCCTTGTTCAATTGATGTGGAAATGCTGAAGGCTAGAAATACACACAGGGAGGCCACAGTTATATTAAATTAATATACTGATGATCTTTGGGATTTGTGACTAGTCTTCTACCATTAAACTCTAAACCTGTTCTATCTGTAATTCAGTGCTTGTATTATTTCTTTTCCACCTTGTTTCTCCCTCTGGGATATGGTAAAAATGAAAAGGGCACATGGTTCTGCAAAATCTTCAGATGTCCCTTTCTTATGGTGCCAGAAAGGATGCTTATAAAATTCCAATTTTTCTTTGTTCCTGGGAGCAAACCCTTTAGCTTTGTGTTCATGTTGATCACAATCAGTAACAAAATAAGCCTCTCTATGGAATATTTCATATAAATATGCCCTATATTTATTAATATAACTGTATTGGCATGGTTCTTACAGGGACAGAAGATGGAATACTCATAGAAGTCAGTGGATATAATAAGCTAGCTAGACAAAAGTGAAAACACAACCAAACAGGCTCCTCTGTGCCATCACTCTGAATGCAATGTCTACCAGACAGCTCGATGCCCGTTTTTAGAAAATCTTTTCTTCAGGCCCAAATAAACACACACTTTCACATTGATGCTGGCAATCAATACAAAATCCATCAAAATGTGAATTTACATCAGCATCTAGAAGCTCGCTCTTTAGGCTGAGTCCAATCTAGAGAAATTCACAAGAACAGGCAAGTTAGCTCAGAGAAGGTCTTTTCTGGTTTTCTGCTCTTTAATAATTAAAATAAATATTCCTGTGGATGGAGCAGTGAGCAGCAGGAATAACCGGTAAAAAGTGAAATGGTTGGACTACATATGGCATCCCTGACGTATCCTATTTTATTCTGCTAATCCTGCAGATGCAAGAGTGGATTTTTTACAGGGAGAAAAGACAATTGGGGAATGGGCTTTCTAAAGAGGATTTGGCATCACTTTGGTACTTAGATGAAGGTCAAATGTTCAGAAGAGGCCAGCATCAATCAGCTCCAACCATGACACTTGTGCACAGATTTTTCAAAGAAGTCAGCGTCCTACATGCAGAGCTTGTTCTGATAATCTTATTTGTTTTGGTGGCAAAGCTGAAGCTAAGCTCTTCTGAAAATCTGACTGCTGTGGCCAATTATGTTGACAGAAGCCCAGTTGATGCATATTGAATTGTGATTCGGAATGGTCAGAGAAATGGAAATTGTGTGTGTGTTTCATAGATTTTGTAGTGTTTAGTTTAAGAGAAAACTGAGCAGAACTAAGAGCTCATTGCAAGCCTCTCTGGTGTAGCCTTCTGGAAATCAGCCCCATAAAGTTTAGTGAGTGCGTTCCTTTCTTCAGATGGTAGGGAGGCAAACTGAATGGCGTTTTACTGTTGGATATAATTTTATTCTTTTGAAGAATCCTATATAATTAAACATATAAATAGCGAATATTTTAAGTGATGAGCGAAATCCAACCCTACTAATGTGTTGGATATTTTACCATTAATCTCAGTAGTACCAGTTTTGACACTAATTTTACAGGCACTGGCAAAATAATTAATTTAAAACAATGGAATAAAAATTGGCTGCTTCACCCAAACGTAGTGAAGGTCGTTCCCCTGCCTTTCTAAATAAATGATGATTTCTGAAAAAAGTTAAGGGGTTTACTATTTTAAAAGACACTCTTGTGGTTTCTCCAACCATACTTTCATCCATATATCTTTGTGAAGAAGGCAGATATGTACTGTGACCATGGTTACTTTTTTTTTTATTGTGTTGTTTAAACCAAAATGTTACGGTATGTTATGGGGTACATGTGTGTACTGTGTACTTGGCTGCAGTAATTTAAAGAGTTTGACATAAAATTAAATCTTTCTCTGAATTCATTGAAGAACATATGAGAGAGATTCAGTAATGACTCTCAATCCTAGGCATTTAATAAGTTTTGAAACATGACTGCCAGTCATTATTGAGATTTATTTCATAATTATAAGGCAGTTAGTGTATTTTTTTAATACCAGTGTTTACAAGACCAAAGTTTCACCGAAAAATATTTTCAGCAACTTTAAAGAAATGTTTAAATAAAAATATATATATGGAAATACAAAACACACATGCTCATGCATACATTCCAGAAATGTTCTTTAAAAGACCTGCTGCTCATTTTACTCTTTCCATCTATTTTCTTTCCTTTGCAGCCAAGCAGAATATTCACTGAAATGTTCAAGACTGGAATAAAGACATGGGTGGGAAACACAACAGCTCCATATAGGTAATATTGTTGTCCACAACAATGACATAAAGGAGAGAATTGAACATACCCATTATTTGTTTCATCCTCTCTGATCCTTCTGTACAAACCATAAGTTGCAGGGTGTATTTCTTGATCTCATGTCGACATGCATATGCTCATTTGCTGGAGGCAGGTTAGAGGGGATATAACAGCATAAAAAGGTCCAACCTTTTTCTGTTAACCAGAAATAGAGCCAATACTGTCTAGGCTTTATCTGAGTTTTGTGGGGTTTGTTTGTTTGTTTGTTTGTTTTATTTGGGGTTTTTCCTATATAACTATGTTATTTCATAGTGTAAGATGAATTTCTTATTATAGACTGAATTAAAGCCCGGTGTAGAGCATATAAGAGGTGTGTCAGTTTCTAGATAGTATATACTCCCACCATGACCTGGTTTTGTGCAGTAAAGTCACTGGTTTGATATTAATTTCTAGGTGCAATTTAAAAACAGCAGCAATTTGAAACTGAGGAGTGTCTGTCCAGGTGAATGGATAAACAATAATGTGTTCCCATTTTAGCTAGTTTATCAGCTGGAATACAGGAGCAACTGGTGATGCTAAATGAACTCATATCACTTGAAGAATCCTGTTAAATGCAGACCAAAGCATAAGCAGTTCATTGCCCTAAACACAGATGTGGTAAACTTTCCAGGCTACAGATCTTTTCTCTTTCTAACTGACACCAAGCAGAGAGGCAGGAGGGATTTGGGTTTTGTTGTATTTCTTGTGTCTTTCTCAGTAGTTTCTTTTTCTCCTTGCAAATTTTGGCTTATAGCTAGCTTGCAAATATGAATTTCAACATGTAGATGCTGAGTATGGCTTGTATGTCCTTATGGATACCGTCTGCAGCATACAGGGAAAAGCTAGAAAGTGTGCTGGAAAGAGAAGTTCTTAGTAAACAAAACTCTTCTTTCCTTTCCACTGCATTCACAGATTATCCCTCCTAATTTTCTCCTTTGACTGTGCAAAGTAACCAGAAATGCTGATATCAGATGATTTGCCTGAACCTCAGCCAGTTATCTTAAGCTAATTATTATGGATTTTAGGCCTGTTTGCATCTTCACAGGCAATTAAACAATATTAGAGAATAGTCATTACAAAAGGGATCAGACTGAGTCTGAATTGAGGCTCTTAGATTTTTTTCTTCATGACTAGATCTGTAGTAAAAAAGATCCCACGTATACACACAACACAAACATTTTGAGAACTGAGATTTCTTTTCACAATGCTTTCTCAATAGCAACAATCATTGACTGTGAGTTGCATTTACTTTTTCAGCAATTACCAGAATAAGTAAGCCAATTCATAATATGATGACAATCCTTGATTCCCATTTACAGAAATATATTTTTCAGTTTATTTTATAAAGGAACCCTTCTGGAATAAAAACTAGGCCAATACGCATTTTTTTTTATCACCTTTTTATTCTGCTTACACTGCAATTTTTCTGGCCATCTTTATTTCCCATCTTTTTAAAAATAATCAAATCTCAAAACTTGACCAATATTCTGTAAACCTTCATTCTACTGTTTTCCAGTAATATACAAGCTTTGACTGTACATACCTCATTATAATGCAGAATCCACTTCGCAAAGAACAAAGAGAATTTTTAGTATGAGTTTTAGCAGAAGGAAAGAAGGTAGATTAAAAAGACTTTTTAGCATTTTTGTGTAAAAGATTTAAAAACAGAGCGCTCCTTCAAACTCATGAAAATTGTATAAAAGATTGAGAGCATTTTACAAAGCCAGAGAATGAAGAAGCATGAGATGATTTTTAGATCTAGTAAGCACATTGTAAACATCTCTTGACCATTATATATGCTAGTAGAAAGAAGAATAAACCAAAAATGCTGTTTAAAATGTGAAAAGCATATATATTTAAAAACCTTTTAGAAGAACTAGCAGATGTACTGTGAAGAATGATGTCTGGATCAAACTTCTTGCTTCTAAACATAATCCAGTCAAATACAGCTGGCTCTAACAAATTCTGATAAATGTTTTAATCTCAGTAAGAAAATGAATGCAATGATGTGCAAAATGAGCATATGAGTATCAATAAGATTTTTATGTGCTAATGTTTTTTTTCTAGAGAAGAGCATGGCAGACAACAGGAAAGAGCCTGCCAGAAGTGTGTGCAGGTGAGGCGCAAACGGGCCGGTGACAAAATCAGATCCTAGAGTAGATTGTGGGAAGGAAGAGATAAATGTTGATATAAAAAACCCCAAGCTGCTTTATTTGTATTTGCTTTTGGAAATGGTAGCTTGATCAGAACTAGGTGCTGAGAGGCGATGCTGTTAACAGGCTCGCGGAAGCACTTGAGTGGGGAAAATTGCAGCCGGACTGAAGCAGTTATGTGAAATACAGGCCTGGAGACCTTGCTGGTGTGGCCTGGGCTATTTTGGAAAAAATCACTAGAATTAGGTCTGACATGGATGGATGAGTCCAGAGTTTATTCATAGATCCTGTTTAAAATAGGATTGAAATGTTCACGCTACTTTTTTTTCTGTAACATATCACAAAGTGTGAAGGCAATCTGCATTTTCAGAGCAACCAAACCAAAATCCTGTTTGATTTCCCTCTTGGTTCGTCAGGTTATGTTGAATATTGAAGTGCTTTTGCATTTAATATTATTTCACTTTTTTCACAGTGGTTAAATAAACAGGTGTTTTGTTTAGAAATATTTGTAACAGTATAATTATTGTAGTTTCTTTTTAATTCTTTTTAATGTTTTTTGTTTACTTACAAAGAACTAGATCTTTCTGCAGATACTCCTTTTTATATAGATTCAGCTTTTTATTTATTTGGAATGGTTTATTCACCACATTTTTACATATGTGTGAACAATTCTTTGTAATGTCTTGTATCAATATACATATTCTAGGTTACCTGAAGCCTCTCCCCTTAAAAATAAAGTAGAAAGAAGGGATTAAGTTAGAGAGCAGTCATGTAGAAAAGCAAGCTTGGATCTGAATACAACAGAAAATCTCCAAACCCTTCTGAAGGCTCCAGCTATAGCTGAATAAGGTTTTTGTTAAACTTTAAGTATTTTTAGATATATTTTCATTAATTTTCACCATACTTATTCAATTAAATACACGCACATATATATGAGTGTTTAATAAATGAAATAGTGTGGAAAGTGTATGAATGAGACACATTTTTTTACCATGATCTTTACTTAAACCTTCCTCTCCAAAGATAACTACTAAAATAGGTCACAGCATAAAAATAGTATAGTAAGCAACCTAAGGACTAGATTCTGTTTGCAAACTGAGTGGTATAAATCCATCCTAACTGCACTGATTTCAGTGGTTTAACTTAGATTAAACTGTGGTGTTATTCATGCAATGCGCATCTGCTGCAGATGAGCTATTAATTCCTCCAAAGCCCTAACACCAAGGAGCAGGCTTTAGCTGGCAAAAAATAAGAAAATGGAAGGAAATGCCTACCTTCCTTCATTCCGTCTGCAAATTTCTGCTTGAATCCTGTGCTGCAGGAGTGTCTGACCTTTCAAACAGAGGGATGCCAAGTGTCATAAAGACATCTTCAGCCTTCCTCTGCCAGATGATAAAAAGAGCGTCCATCATGGGACCACAGCCACCCCCTATCCCATGACTAGCATACAGCCTCCACATTCTATTTCAAGGTACACACTCGTTTAATTACACGGAAGGATGGGCACTTATCACGCGTTGGGCATGCAACTGTTTTACATGTAAGTCCGGACATGCTGCAGGGTGAGGGGTTAATGAGGCCGCGGGAAAGTCAGTGAGTGCTAGAACAGTTTGACTTACTTACGAATTGCTTTTTGATTATGTCTCAGGAGTCCCTGGAAAGCAGCAAGGATGAGGCCATGCAGTATATTAAATAATTGTACAAAAGGGATCAAATGTAAGGGCCGTTGTAGAATGTAACATCTTTGGACTGCCACAAGTATTTCTTGTCCATGCTAGACAGCTCTGTCCTGGAGCATAACCCTTCTGGAGCTCTTATTTGTTAATCAAACTCTGCTTCTTCCTTAGTAGGCCAATACTGTCATAAAAAAAAAGGCTTTTAATGTTGTTTTATTTGCAACTAATGCCTTCTTCCAGGTTCAGTGCAAGTTTGATTACTTCTTAAGCCATTTATTAAATATAAGGAGCAAAAACTAAGCCAAAGGTCTCAGTTTTAGTGATATTTGACAGCTGGAGAAACGCCAAGGCTAGTGACTGCCAAGCAGAGGCAGTTTTGAATAGAAGTTTAAAAGAAAAATTGATTTTTGTTAAAAAAATCTTTCATAAATAATTTGATTTGGGGCAGCTGAAGCAAAATATTTTTTCCCATCAAAATATAGTCTGTTATTTAGAAATCCTTTCTCCTTAGAAAATTTAGATTCTTAAGACTTTTTACATTTAGTTGGCCTTGAAATTAGGAAAAGAGCTCCACTACCTAATTATTCTAATTTCTTCAAAAAACTACCTGGCTAGAGAGCCTTATGAACAACCTCAGAGATAGCATGTATTTCCCCCCCCCCCCTTCCCCGCCAAGGACGCATACTGCTGTAGCGTGCACTTATTAAACTGCATCCCCATGGCACAGGTACGCATAATGATACAATTTTCAATCATAGTTTTATGCAACATCACAGAATTTGATGCAGCTGCAATAATACATAGCAGTTACGAATCAAGCCCATTGCACACCTCTTACATCTTTTAAGTATTGCTGAAGAATCCCTCATATATTTTGTCATCAGCAGTAGCATTAATGCAAGTGGGTAAGTTTGAATGAATAATCGAACTTTCCTGATATTAATTCCAAAGTTCATGAGGAGGCAGTCAAAGCAGTAACAGGATGCATGTCAGACTAAGCAAAGCATTCAGGATAGGTCTAAGCAGAGAAGCAAAATGATTGTTGAACAAGAAATGCCTAAACGTCTGAAAGATTTTTAGAATGAGAAGGAGTACCTAAGAACATGATACTTCAGATAAGCTTTTTTTTCTGATAAAAAGAATCTCCCTGGTGTCTGCTTTCATTTATGCATGTATTCTCCAAGTGAGTATTTTTTACAATCTCTTTGTTGCTGTAATGCTAGTTGATTGAAATTCTCAATTTGTAGGTCTCCTTAAACATGTTTATTCAGGGGATGGGACTTGCACAAACAATACACTTGTATGAGGCAATCCCATCGCATCAGCCTTCATTATCATTTTTAGATCGTCTAACTGGGATACTTGTCAGTGATGGCTGTAGTTCTCCTGCTCCCACAAAAAGGCCTTAATTGTTGTGTGGTGATACTACATCAGCCTTAGCTTTACCATGATGTCTGAATTAGATGAGCATCCTGTGTGCCACAACTGCAACTTTTCTCCACTAATAGAACGGAATATTTTGTGCACAGGAGCTGAGGTCTGTCTTCATACAAGTATGTGGTACAGCTATTGGGTTTTTGTGGGTTTTTTCTCCTCAATGGTGGTTTGTGGGTTTTTTTGTTTGGTTGGTTTGGTTTGGTTTTTTGTGGGGTTTTTTTGTTGTTGTTGTTTGTTTGTTTTTGGTTTTGTTTTGTTGGTCTGTTTTTGGTTTTGGTTTGTTTTTTAATTAATATATGATCATTACTATCTATTTCAAGCTCATAAGTTTATTCACATGACACAGCTTACTGCATTGGTCTTCTTCAAAGGAGGATGCAGAGTGTCTGAGTTAGTTTCATATTTTCCACAGCTGGATGATGTGTCTATCCATTCTCCTTTCTGCCACATCACATGTCTTTAAATCTATCATGAGTCATTTTTCTTATGTGGAAACTAATTAACATCTTGGGAACAGATTGCTTCCATTGTCTTGATATTTTTTGAAGTAACCAGATGCTGTAATTACTGTGTATACAGTTCTTTTTGCCCGTAGGTTGTCAGATAGCACTCCCCATCTCTTTAATTAACAGCATAAAGTTCATTTAAATAGTAAAAGATGAGACAAATTTGTTTAGGAGGCTTTGAATGTAATAGGAAGAAAGATCTGTCCTGAAGGTAAAACCAAACCTAATTCAAATAATTCATGCTAGAATACTTAATTCCTTTCCTTTTTAGTGCTACTAGTTTTTATTTTAAATTCTCCTACCTTTAATTATATTCCTTTTGTTTAATTTTTATCATGTACATGCTAATACTCTGTGGTGGTTTACTACAAAATAGATCTAGATCTTCAGTAATTGCATTCCTAGTGAAACCTGTATTTATTGGTCCTTGTTCTCTGTACCACTGTCTACTTTGATTAGATTGTTACTAGTGCCTCACTTCCCCTGATTTTTCCCGAGAAACTGTACGGACTGGATTGCTATTAAGAAATAAGATAGCTTACTGTCAATTACTTTTTAGGTGAAAATAGGCAATAAGCAGTCTCTGAGATCTGCTTTAAAAGATCAGTATACAGAACCGAAGGGAAGGAGGGACAAAGCATCAAAGCATGAAGATATTTATAAGGAATCAGCTAAATCAACTGGTTCTCTTCCTGACCATTACTGGTCATTTTTTCATAGCCAGATTTACTTGTGAACAGTGTTGGCTTGACTGTATTTTAATTGGTCCTGTGTACAATGTCCACTATAGTGCAACATGGCATCTTTGGGATGAGAGGGACTTGTTATATCAGGCTTTTATCAGAGACTTTCTGAGATCCAAGCACGTTGTGTCATGTTTTAATCATCAGTCTTGGCTGTAGCGTGTTCCAAACAGCTAAGACAGATTTTCTCATGAGAGGTATTAAAGAAAGATAAGGAAGAGAGAATTCAATGGAATGTGTCATCAGTTAAAATGCCAGACACATGCACAATGAAAGTGCTTGATTTGAGGATGGTACTCGCATCAAATCAAAAAATAACATTGCAGTCTCTCTTTATGTAAATGCAATGTTTAATTCATGAAATCTGGTTACACCTTTTCTCCTTGTCATAGTCTATGACTTTTCAAAATATTTTTTCCCTATAACTGTGTATGTTCTTTTCAATTACATGATGATAAATATCATAATCTTCTGTCCTAACTTTCAGCTCAATATATTGTATGTTACACAGCTGTGACTGAAATTATAAAGTGATAGAAAACTATCATGTCTGCAAAATATATCTTGTTTGTTTGTTGGGGTTTTTTCCCCTGCATTTTTGCTAGTCACAGTAGACTACTAATAAATAAGAATAGTAATATCAGTGACCTTTGAAATCTATGCGATCTGTCTATTAGTATCAGGGGAACATAATAAAATGGATATTTCCAATAGAAAATCTTGTTTTACACCCTTCTTTCTAAAATCAGGAAAAAGTGTAACCTTAATGCCACAGAGGAAATAAAAAAATGGATTAGGCGGTGGAACCAACCTTGGGAGCCATTAGAAATCCAGGTGTCATTAACAAGACTAGGCATGTGCCAGCCAAAGAAGAGGCACATGTATCTTGTTTTGTGTATTCGGTTGGTTGTTGTTCTGTATCTCAGGAACCTTTTAAATGAAGGAGCTAAAGCCATATTTGTTCCCCTGATATATTGTCCCTTTACGGACAGAACTGTTTTTTTGACGAGTATCGTCAGTCCCTACGATGTACTGCACTGTTATTGGAATGATGAGTTGTAGGAAAGCATGTGGTTTCAAGCGCTGTCTCCACCTTGAGGATCAGTCAACTAAAGGTGGTTAAAGGAAGGTTTTCCTTTTTTTGTGATTGCTGATGAACTTGGTTAAGTGTCAACACCAAAGGTTCCCAGACTGTGGTTGCCAGAACTTGTTAGCGATCTGTGAAACCACTGGAGCACACAATGCTTAGAATGTCAGTTGCTAAGTTAGATGAGATAGCGTGAGGTCTGAGATACGTCAATTGCCGACGGGACAAAACAACCTTCTTGTGTATGGGGAAAAAAAGTGGGGCAGGGCAATCATGCAGTAGGAAATCATAGTCAAGGACGGAGCAGACTGAAGAAGCAGTTGGAACTAAGAATCAACAAGGATATGTGAGAGAGGATCAGAAACTAGGGCTCAAGGCTGGGGAGATGGGTAACAAGTCCAGGACAGGTGCAGGTTTTTCAAGCAAAGGAAGAAATCCAGTTAAGACAGGAATGATGAAAGGAGATGGAGGCAGAGATCATAGACAGTTTGAGTGGGCTGTATTGCCAAGATGCTTGTTTGTGAGGTCTCAGAACTGTTGTACAAAGTGAGAATTACAGAGAAAAGGACCTTCATCCCAGCTTCAGTCTCATGTGTTGCTTACTCATGCTGAGTCATTTACCTCCTGAACTAACATAGGCTTAACAGTAACTGAAAGGCTAGATGGCTTTAATTTTACAATATCTTGTGATATCACCAAGCAGAAACACAACTCTCTCCACAGAGCATTTTTATGAGGTTCAGTTTCATTAAAATTTTTATTTTTTCCATAAAAGAGGCAGGAGCTGTAGCTGCAGGATATGCCATATGGAGAGCAGCCAGCTGGAGTCCCTGAGTATTGCCAAATCCAAGGCACTCTGATCTGCTGCAACAGAGCTGAGCAGGGATGATGAGAGGCAAACAGGAGGTGTTTGAAACCTACCTCAGCTCTAAACAAGCCTCACAGGAATCTTGCTGTCTTTGTAAAGCAATTTTGAAAAATTAGCAATCTCCAAACAAGAATAAGCAGCTCCCCAAACCCTCAAACCACACATCAAATTTAAAAGCAATTCTACATCCATGCCGTTTCTACTAGGCTGAAGTTGGTATCAGTCAAAATGCTGCTGGACTTCAATTCTTTAGTGACACTGCTGGCAGGCAGTACTGACTGAAGTGAAAACCCAAACTACTGTAATGCATTGCTGGATTGTGTTCTAGAGGTGATGAGATTATTTTATCTTCTGCTAAGCTTTAACAATTTAGCTGAGTGCAATTGATCAGTTTGGATGGTACCTCCCTCTCAACCAAACCCCAATGCTTTTTATAAAACACAGTGTTCTGGGTGATGACTGCCCTGTGTCTTATTTACTATATTGTGTGTACTCCAGAGATTGAGATGACTGTTTTGGACAAACAAAATAAAGATATTGATATCTAATATTTGTATTCTGAAGGGCAGACGGATGAATGAATGTCACTCTGGGAGCTCATCTTATTTCTATGCTGGTAAAGCAGACTAATATGGAAAATCTTGTATTGCATTGCCTTTTCCCGTATTTTTTTTCTTGAGTTGTAGCCTTCTCTTTTACTGTCAGATTATTTTCTTCTATATTGATTTCAGTTCAGTGATTATATATATATGTACATAAGTGTGAATGACAAAGAAATGTTTTATAAAGTAATTAGTATTTTCGATGGTTTAGAAATTGGAAAATAAGAAGTGATTGGGAAAAGTAGACAGAACATAGTTCTTTGTTAGACCATTATTCCTCTAAGAAAGCAGTAGCTAGAAATACTATATTGCTGGGTTTTACACATTTTAAATAGAGGTTTTTTTAATTTTATGAATGGGTGAAGAAAACTGCTGTGAGCGGTAGTCAATCACAAGAATTAATTGATCCAAACGGCAACAGAGGAAGAAAGATCAGTCATTGTGCTTTTACCCAAAACTACTCTGCTCCGTCCTATGAGTTGTGCCACAACTAATAGTCGCATTCACACAGGTTTTAAATATGTTTTCAACAGCTTTTAGAAAACAAAATGTAGGAACAGGAACATTCACTTTGAGTTTCCTGACTCCCCATCTATTCGGTATTATCTCTGTGACACTTGCCTGTGAACTGCCCCACCGCATCTCAGTTGAATGTTAAGATATGTTCCTCCTTTTCCCAGTCTGAAGCTATCACTATTGCTACAGTCATAAACAACTGTTTTGGTCCAGCTGAGAGGCAGATGCTTTGAATGGTGAGTAAAGGGTTTGTTATACCAAGTTTGAGTGCTCAATGTCTAGTGGGTTCGGGACAGAAGTCTCAAAAATTACAAGAAATGCTATGTGCTGCGTTGAAATAGTGCAGACTTCCCTGTGATTAACTGTATCCTGCCACTGACCCAGTGGGCTCTGATGGACTCTAGGACTGGAGTGCAGGTTACTGGGTGTCACATACGTTAAAACGCTGACCTTTTAGTCTATGGGTCTCCATCACTTGCCTCTATGCTGAGCTGTGCCTTTTCTGGGTTTTAAAACAGTCTGCAGATAAGTTAATGTACCTGTCGTCTTGCCCCCGGTGAGATTTGTGCCTAGTCTTTCAGCAGTCTCTCCAGTAATGCTGCTCACATTTTATGGTTTTGATTCCCTCATATTGTAGATTTAGTTTTATTTTTCTGGAGATGTTCCCTGGAGCCAAAACAGAAGGAAGGGGAAATCTTTGCTGTAGAAGTCTTATATTTATGAGGCTTATGATGACAAGGAGGGGGGAGATCCTTAAAAATAACTCCAGTTGTTTTTAAAGCTTTGTTCACATTTTAAAATGATGTTTGGAACACTGTTTTGCATCTATAAAACAAACAAACAAAAATCTTGTGATGTTGTTATTAATAAAGCTGGTGGTTCATCTTTCAAAATCTCATTTCAGCCAGGCCGTGATTTTCAATGAAACCTGACATGTTCATTTTTGCCAGACTTAGCAGCCCCCAAGGCCTGTTGAAAGTCATCTGAAAAAAGCCTTCTTAATAGATCCGTTTTCTTTGCTGAAGCTGTAGCATCTCCTGTATTTATAGAGATTTAGTTCTTTTACATCTGTATTAGATGAGCAGCAAGCTAACTGTCTGGTGACATAGATTAACAAAGTAGGCTAGTTATACAACATTGAAGAATGATATATCCTGGAAACCATTTAGTGAGCACCTTCATATATTGGCAACTATATTTTCATTTTTCCATGTATTGTAGGGAATTAATCCTCCGGAATCTATTGACATAATTGATGTCAGCTGGGGAATTGGAGCCAGCCTTGCAAATATGTTAATTATCACTGCAAATGATAGAGAGCACTGGGACAAATCCAGATCTAGTTTGAATCCATTGACTTCTCTGAGCTCATAGAGGATTTTGCATGTTAATCACATGAATTTTGTTCAAAAATGCCTCCTAGTCTCCTGGTTCACATTTTATTAAAAAGACAGTCTGCTTGCTGCTCATTAAGATACTCTGCTTAACAGAGTGGATAAACAGTCATACTTTTTGAACAAGTGTGGCTATTTACTTATAACTATGTGAGCAGAATAATAATGAGTTAAGAAATTTTGATGAAAGGCATTGCTTTTGTGGTCTTGCTGCTGGCACAAAATGAGAAAAGGATGTTTTTTGTTAAGTTCAGCTATCATTTTTATCTCAAAAAAAAAAAAAAACAAAACAAAACAAACAAACATGGATCTTTCTCTGCTCTTTACCTCTCCACAATCTCATTTTAGTGAGTTTAACTTTTCAAGAACCACAACAGCTTGTGTCATTCTGACATCCCTCTGGACTTTGGAACTTGCAGTAGCATCAAGCTTTACCTATCAAACAAGCTTCAATCATTTATCAGCAGTCCTGGCTAACCAAGGAGGTCCCGGTTGACTGGAGGTTAGTAAATGTTGCGTCCATCTACAAGAAGGGCCAGCAAGAGGATTTGTGGAATCACAGGCCTGTCAGTGTGACCATGGTGCCAGGGAAGGTTATGGAGCAGATCATCTTGAGTGCCATCACATGGCATGTACAGGATAACCAGCTGATCAGACACAGTCAACATAGGTTTATGAAAGGCAGGTCTTGCTTGACTAACCTGATCTCCTTTTATGACAAGGTGACCTGCTTAGTGGATGAGAGAAAGGCTGATCATGTTGTTTACCTGGACTTCAGTAAAGGCTTTGACACCATTTCCCACAGCATTCTCCTGGAGAATCTGGCTGCTCATGGCTTGGATGAGTGTACACTTCGCTGGGTAAAAAACTGGCTGGATGGCTGGGCCCAAATTGTTGTGGTGAATGGAGTTAAATCCAGTTGGTGGCCAGTCACAAGTGGTGTTCCCCAGGGCTCAGTACTGGGGCCAGTTCTCTTNTTATGAGGAGGGGCTGAGGGAACTGGGGTTGTTTAGCCTGGAGAAGAGGAGGCTAAAGGGAGACCTTATTGCTCTTTACAGCTACCTGAAAGGAGGTTGTACCAGGTGGGTGTTGGTCTCTTCTCCCAAGTAACAAGTGATAGGGGAAGAGGAAATGGCCTGAAGTTGTGCCAGGGGAGGTTTAGATTGGATAGTAGGAAAAATTTATTCACCAAAAGAGTTGTCAAGCACTTGACCAGGCTGCCTTGGGGAAGTGGTGGAGTTACCATCCCTGGAGGTATTTAAGAGACATTTAGGTGTGGCACTTAGGGACATGGTTTAGTGGTGGACTTGACAGTGCTAGGTTAACAGTTGGACTTGATGATCTTAAAGGTCTTTTCCAACCTAAGTGATTCTATGATTCTAAGTTGGAACATTCTGCTGCTCAAGCAGAAGCTATGTGGGATGAATACAGCACTGGTGTCAGCAGGAGGGCCTGAACTCTTCCCCTGCCTCATTTCAGATCTGGGGGATACAGGCATGGTTTGAAGGGCTGAGAGAGGCATCGCTCACCTCCTTAGTTCTGTAGAACACAACAGCTCTGGCTCTACTGTTAGATGTGGCATCTGGGGATCTCCTCAAACCCTTAGTACTGACAAAGTGAGCTTTTTTATGTAGCCTAGGCGGTGAGTGGGAGCCAGCAATTTGCTGAAGTTCTCACAGTCAACCTGTTACTTGTAAGAGATGCTTGCTATGCCATAGGATGAATATTGATTGAACTTGTGAAAAGCTTCCTCAGTAGGAATCGGTCTCAATAAAAGCTGGTCAGGTGTTTGAAATGTCATATATTTTCCACAGAGGGCAAACAATGTTCCTTTTCCAGCTGTAAAATCAATGTCTCTGAGCTTTGCATAGTAGGAGATGACTGAAATAAACTCCTGAGGAATCATGCCTAGGACTTTCCACTTACATGACTCATATGCTGCTTCATCAAGAATAGATCTTGAAAATTGCAAAGGTGCCTATTAAACATCCTAAATGGATCAAACAGCACTGAAAGAGATGGCATCTTCAGGTATATGAGATAAGGAGAGAATGCAACATGAGTAACTGCAAAGTAGAAAAAGTCTGGAAAGCTATATTCTGGAGGAGAAATGAGACTTGGTGTCTCTTACCACCTGCTTGAATTCACAAGTCACTTCTGTATCCAATATACAGAAAAAAAATCTTCAAAGTGTCAGTGTTTCTGCATCTGGCTTCTGAAATTCCTCATTTTGTGTCTAAACTTGTGTACTTGGTGCAGTGTGCTTTGAGAATTTTCTTGCATATTTGTTAGAATAATCATCATAAAGAGTTTACTAACTTGCTTAATGTGGCTATCATTCTTCCCTGGCTTCAACAGGAAATTATAAATTAATTTGAGCTGATATTTTTTTAAAAATATGTTAAACATTGTATAAGAGGGTCCTTCTAAGGTACACTACCTCATGCTTTGGATAGTTTTGCCATGATCAGATAATAAATGATGGAGCTAGCATGCCCATGTTGAGGAAGGAACTACTTTGTTATGACAATATAGTGACAAAATAATTTGTTCCTGCATGAGTTAAGATGAACTGGTTTTTATAACTTTATTTAGCTTTTGCTGTGTCTGTTGTTTTCTCGGCAGATAAGTGTTGACATTCCTCTCCAACGTACAGAGGTTTTTGGTTTGATGCTTCGGCTCTATATATGAAACTACCTAGAGAAAATATGCTTGTGAACTAGCAGAGATAAACAGTAGGTAACTTGGGTTTGTTTTTTTGTTTTTGTTTTTGTTTTTTTTTGTTTTGTTTGTTTTTGGTTTTGGTTTTGGTTTTTTTGTGGGTTGTTTGTGTTTTGTTTTTTTTTTAATTACATGCCAGCAATTTGATAACATGACAGACTCTCCTCTTTTCGGTTCGTTTATATGTTGTACTGAAAATTTTTCCATCTACAGAGTGAAAAAAAAGCCCCTTTCTACTACATGTGTACTTTAGGGTATCTTTAAGTATAGTAGAAGTACCCTCTTCACAGCACTGGTGAAGCCACATCTGCAGTGCTGGGTCCAGTTCCGGGCTCTCCAGCACAAGAGAGAGAGATGGAGCTGCTGGAGAAAATCCAGTGAAGCATCACTAAGATGACGAAGGGACTGGAGCTTCTCTACTATGAGGAAAGGCTGAGACAGCTGTGATTGTTCAGCCTGGAGAAGAAAAGGCTCAGGAGGGAATCTTATTAATGCACGTGAAGGGAGGGTGCAAAAGACAGAGCCAGACTCTTTTCAGTGGTACCTAGTGACAGGACCAGAGGCAATGGATACAAACTGAAACACGGGAGGTTCCCTTTGAACATCAGGAAACACTTCTTTGCTGTGAGGGTGACCAAGCACTGGCACAGGTTTCCCAGCACGGTTGTGGAGTCTCCATTCTTGGAGATACTCAATAATAGTCTGTACAGGGTCCTGAGCTACCTGTTCTAGGTGGCCCTGCTTGATCGGGGGGGTTGAAGAAGATAACCTCCAGATGCTCCTTCCAACCTCAACCATTCTGTGGTTCTGTGATTCTGTGAAACGACAGACTTCATGATTTTGGGTTGAAATCCATGTTGAATTAAAGTGCTTTGCATTTTCATCCAAAGTCCTGAGCAGATGGGTGTTTTCACTTGATAAAGTGCAGTAGAAGCTACCGGGCCCAACACAACAGCCTTTATGTGTATCTTCTGAAAAAAGAATTAACATCAGCAACATGTATACCAAGCTGTCAGCATGCTTGCACTCGGGCACAGGAAAAAACCTGGTCTCATCCACTTCACTTGAGTCTCTCTTCTGTAGCCAGTGCCTATCTGTTTATTTCTGAACAAGGCTGTGATTGGGTAGCCTCATGCTTGACCTTCCCAATTCACAGGGCTTGATCAGCAACGCCTGTCTTTGATAGAGGGGTCTAATATGTCAGATAGCTGCTATGGGAAACTTCAGGTTATAGATGTCTTGTTTCAGTCTCCTGAACATAGACATCTGGTGCTATTGGATATGCTTTGCAGGGTCACCTGTCCTCCAGCTGCTTGTCCCAGGACTATAGACTCCCATTGGCCTTGACTTATCTTTTTAATCACTCTGCAGATGTCTTTGATAACATAAGTCTCAAATGGTGCTGGACACTTGTGTAGGCAACTGAATTGATGCAAAAATCTTTTGTATCTAAGAAATACAACCATGCTGCCCATCTAATAAATTTAACGTCACTGGAATGTTACAGTCTTTTGTTGTTTCTGTTAAGCTCCAATTTCTCAGGGCATAATATAGCCGGGTGGAGAATGGATTGACAGCAGCCCTGAGGAGAAGGACTTGGGGGGTGTTGGTTGATGAGAAGCTCAACATGACCCAGCAATGTGCACTTGCAGCCCAGAAAGCCACCTGTACCCTGGACTGCATCAAAAGAAGTGTGACCCACAGGTAAAGGAAGGTGATTCTGCCCCTCTACTCTGCTCTCATGAGACCTCACATGGAGTACTGCATCCAGCTCAGCGTCCCCCGTACATGAAAGACCTGTTGGAGTGAGTCTAGAGGAGGGCCACAAAGATGATCAGAGGGCTGGAGCACCTCTTCTGTGAAGACAGGCTGAGACAGTTGGGGTTGTTCAGCCTGGAGAAGTCTCTGGGGAAACCTTATAGCAGCCTTCCAGTACCTAATGGGAGTTTACAAGAAAGCTGGAGAGGGACTGTTTACAAGGGTAGGTAGTGACAGGACAAGGGGTAAAGGCTTTAAACTGAAAGCAAGTAGGTTTAGACTAGATATTAGGAAGAAATTCTTCACTGTGAGGGTGATGAGACACTGGAACAGGTTGCCCGGAGAAGCTGTGGATGACCCCTCCCTGGAAGTGTTCAAGGCCAGGTTGGATGGGGCTTTGGGCAACCTGGTCTAGTGGAGGGTGTCCCTGCCCATGGCAGGGGGGTTGGAACTAGGTGATCTTTGAGGTCCCTTCCAACCCAAACCATTCTGTGATTCTATATATGTCTATCTGGTAGTAAATTCTGGAGCTTTTAGCCTTCCTTATGTTCTTGACAATCAATCTAGGACAATATTTTCTTCTTCTACTTTTCATCCAAATTAGTTTTGAGCATGATAAAGACATAGGACTCTCAGAGGTGGATGTGGATTTACTGGAAGGTGAAGAGGCTACAGCCTTCCCTCTTTTGGGGTGCTACTTGATACAGCACACTTTAGCTTTTATGTGAGGGCTTCTTTGCAGCTCCCAAATTCAAACTGCAGTTGAATCCACAACTTTACTTATGTTTAACTACCTGAGACCTTCTGATCCCCAAAGTGCTGTCAGACACCTACAGCTTGCTATTTATTCAGTTATTTATTTATTTTGGTTTACGGTAATTGCAGAAGCAAATGTATTTGTCATGTAAGGGCCTTTGCTGATTACAAGTCCTGCTTACTCAGAAAGGTAATTTACTGCCTGGAGGGCAGGACTCAGGTATACCCAGGCTTCCTGGGTAGCTAAATGGATCATTCCATTCCAGCGCTCATTCACTTGCTGGCCTCTCAGACTGCTTGCAAAAGCACTTACCCTGCAAATGCTTACTCATGTAAGTAATAATACTCTAATTAGAAAGTAAGTGAGGTTTGGAGACATTAGGAGTTTTTTTAAGGGAGTAAGCACTTGCAGGGCAAAACCCAAGGGCAACAGAAATGATGATAATTTTCTGCATAGTACATTGTCTATTTTTATCTTGAAGTCTGGACCTTTACATAACTTTCTATTAAACTCTTTGAGATCTTCCCTTCCTAGACCAGCCAGGAAGCCCAATGGGCAGACATTCTTATGCTTCAAAGCATTTTCTAATAACCGCCTTTTAAAATGAAATGGAACATTAGCCTGAATTATAGCTGTGATCTGCTTCTAAGTTCCTTTTTAAGCACTAAATTATATCATTTCAGTGACTGTGTCCTTTCTTCTGTCCCTCTGAATCTCACTTATCAAATAACTGATTTAACTAACAGAAGTTGGCATTTAGGTTCATTACTTGTCCTTTTAAAATGAGATTGTTTACAAATGTATTCCCAACACCTAACAACTTACATGAAAGTGTCCTTTTTCATCTGCAAAGGATGAAGAAGACAATGGAGACATGTCCATGCAGGGGCAGCTTTGCCACAAAGACTGAAAGATAATCATCAAAGCAAAAAATTCACTAATTCAGTGAGTGGAGGACTGTGAGCTATCCAGGCAGACATTAACTGGTATGTATATGCTTGACTTGCCACTGCTTCTATTGCCACTCTTTTTAATAGTACTCTGACTGCCTTTAAAAACAAGTCCCTTGTAAGAATGCTTTCGTATCTCAAACTGTTCTTGTGATTTTACTCTTCAGCTATTTTCTTTCTGCAACAGTTTATAAAGACTGTCTAACTCCAACTCCAGAAACATTAAAGCAAAGGGTGATGTTTTGCCAAGCCATATGTTCTTAAATGGTGTATTTTATGCAGTTGATAATAAATACTTTAAGGCATAGTAGCTAAAAAAAAATTCCAACCTAATATAAGCAGGCACACTTCCAGTGATTTCAGCACTTACATTAGGGATGAATTATAGGCTATTACTGTCTGTTTTCACTCAGGACTGGGCATAGTGTTCAAACTGTGTAGATTTCATTAACATTAGGTGTTGGGCTGGGATCTAGAATAAAATTGCTTTTTTCTAGTCTACTCAAGAATTACTTCACTCTATTTCCAGCTTTATTGCTGTGCAGAAGTATTAAAACACTGATATAAAATGTTCACTAGGTATAAATATCTTGCCTGGTATTTGATCATTTTTCTACCTCAACAGCTTTTTAAAGACATCATTCACCTGCAAACATTTTAATCCTCTTTTACATGAATAAAAAACTTAAACCTCTAATACATGTGCTATTCTACATAAAAATAACAACTGTAGGCCATAAAATGTCTGTTCAATTGACTCATAAATTGCAATGCAAGAGTTAATCTCCAAGTAAACAAAGCTTTTAGTCTTGCCTACTTGGTATGCCAGGGAAACATGTATTATAGATTATCTCAGATAGTTAAAGTAGCAATGTTTCCTTTATACTTGTAGAAATACACTGCACAGGAGTTGCTTATCTAAGGCCTGGTGAGAAGAGAACAGATAGCTTGGACTGCCAGGCTTAGTGTGCTGACACTTGCTTTTTCTCAAGCTTGAAAGGATTTTTTGGTGGCTCCTTCTGCTGTCTCTTTTCTTAGATATGAAACAAGAATGTTTTTATTATTGAAGGATGCTAAGTTGTTAAAAATTTTCTTTTGTTTTTATTCATTCATTGCACACCTGCAATTCCTCTCTCTCCTACCCAGATTGTATTCTATCCTGTGCTCTGCTGCTTTAAATAGATATCTGAGGTGCAAGGTGATGACCTGGGGGTAAAGCACACCCTTAAAGCTTTAAATACTGTTTTCACATTATTTGAAAATTGTTAAATTGGAATTACAATAAAAATCTACATATGCCAGGAAACTATAATCTCATCATAGTAGTCAGAACGGAGAGGACATCATAGCATCTTTCTGACTTTGTTTTTTGGCCTTCAGATAACCAGAAATTTCTATGTGAATTGTGACCTTCAAGAAAAGGTTTAAAAATCCTGGTAAAACTTAAGATTTTTGCTTTCCATTCTTCCTAAAGAATGTCAATGTGAAACAAGGAAGATGTAAAAAAATGGCTATTACTAGAATTTTGCTCTTTAAAAGAATGCTCTATTGAATGATGCAATGTGTTAAAATGCCATAAGCAGACAAACCAAACTCATTGATCGAAGGATACATACCAATGAGAGGAGAAGAATTTACAGCATAAAAGAGGTTTTTGGAACATAAAATCCTTAAGTGATTTCTTTAAAAAAAAAAATAAATCTATTTTTTCCCCCAAATGCTTAAAAAAGAGACAGATTATAAACATGCTACACAATTACTAATGAATCATCAAATGTTAAGCTTTGATCATTCTCTCAAGACTATATAATGTTTTGGTTTCTTCTTTCATTACTGAATGTACTTCCATGTGTTAGTCTATGCCAAGTCATTTCATGATACCGTGGATTTTAATAGTGGAATCATGATAGGTTTTTGGGAAGAAGAGATTGGCCTTCATATTACAACTGCATAGTTATTCTTCTCTCACACCTATTGAGGGTTCTTTAGGAAATAGTTTTGGTATAATTTTATCACTGGTATAGAAATGAACAAGATACTAAGGAAATGGACTACAGAATTACACAGGAGCTTTGAGCAACCTCATCTAGAGTAGGGCATCCGTGCCCATGGCAGGGGGGTGGAACTAGGTGATCTTTAATGTCCCTTCCAACCCAGACCATTCTATGATTCTATGAATTATAAATATTGCTAACTACTGCTGTAGCTAACTACTACTTTCTTAACTAATCAAAAGCATTAGTGAATTCTCACACCATTTTGACATATTTAAATAATGTCCTAATTTGTTTTTGTCCTCTGAACAATGAAATACAGAGAGTTTTTCCCAAAGTCATTCAGTTTCTTAAATCCCCTGAACTGTAAATCTATCTGTGTCCCCTGTGTGACTCCAAAATCACACTACTTGGAGTGAGAGGGGTTGAGAAAAGAAGTTGTGTTATAAAAAGGATCAGAAAAGGTTTAGAGAGAAAAATAAATGCAGAACAATTAAGTAAAAATGAGATGTAGCAGCACTCAGAGACAGCAAAATTTTTAAGAGTAAGAAAAGAATTCTGAAAAATGTTAGTTGTAATCAGTTCCAGCAATATCCATCCAGGAAGAGAGGGAGACAGTAATTGCTTTAGTTTTGCAGATGTAAGAAATACAATCTTGGTGCTTACTTGGTGTGTGGCAAAATCCTATTCACGCTAATAGGGACGACGTTTCGTTCAATGTCCTTCTGATGCAAGCCTGATATAAAACCCAACCAACTCCCATTGCACCCAGTAGGAGTTTTGCCACTGACTTCACTAGCAACAGTGTTGGACCTTTTGCCTGTGGGCCGTGAGGCTGAAATCAATGAGATTTCTGCTTTAAATTAGGTCATGTGTTCCAAACCCAGTCCTCCAGCGGATTTTCTTTTTCACAGCTTTTTCTTTCTTTGTGGGTTGTTTTTGTTTGTTTGTTTGTTTTGTTTTGTTATGACTACATCAGGGTCAGATCCGTAATCTGGCACAGAAGTGGAACAATCAGTTTTCAGTGTACACATTAAGGTGTGCGTGGATGTTATGTTGTGTTACAGTTTCCATCAATCTGAGCTCAATTTTGCCGTGACATAATTTCCTTTGGTCTCAGTGAAACAAAAGTAGAGATAGATCTGGCCTGCTTTTTTCTATATCAGAGCAAAAATAGTATTTTGAAAATTAAAAACAAAAAAGAACATTTGCTTAATGCTGCTTTTCAAGTTTTCTTTGAACATATTTAACTAATGCAGATTAGTAATCTGTAGTCAAAATTGGTGTTAACAAAGTTGAACATCTTGTTTGCTGTCTTAAATATTGAAATAAAAATGCTAGAAACTAGTGGCCATCTTGTAATAATGTGTAATTTATCTGAACATATTGGTTTTGTTTAGAAGCGAAAACTTCAATGTAATAGCACTTCTTTTCAAAGAAAAATATAGCCTAAAGGGCTATAGTTTAGCCATAGAGCCATCACACTTCATTTCAAAAGCCCTAGGAGAAGTTCTTACTGGGACTCTTACAAATTATGCTCATTTTTTTTTAGAATGCATCAATGGAAAAGTACTAAAAGGTTGGAAAGTAAGAAAAATGTCAGCATTTCTAAATGTTATACTTCTGTGTGTCTGTACATGTACACAGAGACTCTGTGATGTCCAACAGCATATTTTTGCATAATGGAAATTCTATATATAGTCATTTGTGCAGTTGCAAGTTGAGCATTCTTTATAGAAGAAATAGGTAGCATTTTAGTATTTCTGCTTTACTTTCAGTGCAATAATTGTCATTGCCATGTTATTTGAAGATACATAGTATGCATTATTAAGTACTTAAGTGCTGTACTTTGGCATTGTACGTTAAGAGGATAATATTTAGTCCAACACGATAATTATGGGGAGAAAAAGACCCAGGGAACAGTAAACATCTAACTTGCAAATGAAGACCTACTAGGAAAAGATAGACTAGATTTGGATTTTCACACAAACTTTTAAAAAATTTCTTATTACGTTTATTTAGTTTGATTAGCTAATTTACTTTGATTAAACAGTCAGTGCTTGTAGATTGGTCTCCATTGGCTGGTGTAATTTTCATTTTTCTCTCTCTACTCAACCCATTTTGCTCTGGTCCTGTGTTTTGTACTGCATGTATATAACCGCTTTCACTTTTATTTTATAAGCAGTGGTAGAACAGATTAAATTATCTCTGTGTTCTGTAAGGATATGTCAACTTTAAGCTCTGGATCCTGGTGCAGATCTCCTTGAGTCGATGTGGATTTGAAAAGATAGAGATGTACAGTGCAGCATTTTACCAGCATACTTACTGGTGCAAAAACCATTTGCACAGCACTGCTGTACCACTTCCAGCCTTGATCTAGCCTCTCACATTCCTTACTGCTGCTGGTTACTGTATGTGAAGCCAGCTCAGCTCAGCTGTAGCTCATCTACCTACACAGAATATATGTAAAAAGTAGGAAGCTACCAAAACCATGTAAAATCTCATTTTCTGTTGAACAAAGCCATCTCAAATATATACCTTCCATATTCTACAGCAAAATTATCTTTGCAGAAGAACACCTGTACTAACTGTACAGTATAATATATTTAAAGACACATTCATGATGTATACGTCTTACATAAACCTATAAACAGTTTAAATCAGAGAGATTGCTCTAAATCTATTCATAAAAAGATTCTCTGTCTCTAGCAGTGTATTATAGAAGAGGTTTCTCTTTGCTGAAGAACATGCTTTGACTGAAAGAGAATGGCAAAGAGTGAAGTTAGCTGCATCAAGGCTTACTGGAACTGCCTTGTCAACAGAAAGATTAATGTATAGCCTTATTTAAGCCAAGGCTGGTTACCCATTTTAGGAATATTCCAGAAGAGCTGAGTGAGTTGTTGTGTGGATGGATGTGTCTCTACTTGCTGCTCAGCTATACAAATGTTTTTGATGTGGTACCCACCAAGGATTTTGGATGGAAATCTCACAACTTAGCGGTGAGTGTTTCTTGAATGCCCGGTAAGAAAAAGACCTTCCCTGGGATATTTGCACAAAACAGGCTCTTAAGTGACTCAGTATTAAGCAAATGCAAAAATTACTAGTATTTGTGAAGTAAGGGAAGTGACTTAGGCAATGCGTAGACTGGGGAAAGTGAACAGTACTCTGATGCAAAAGGGAATTCCAATTACTAGGCAAAAGGCATACAGAGCTCCAGTTTATGTCACAGAACAGTGCATTAAGCTATATAGACTGTGGAGAACCATACAAAGTAAGACAAAGGCTAGCATAAGGAAAGGCTAGAGGTATTGCAATGGGTAACATCACTGTGCAGGAATTTTAAATATTTCCTTGGCACTCATCATGGACCAAGAGGATGGCAAAATCCCTAGCCCTGGGGCATGATCCTCAGGAAGAATGGCTAATATTGAAATTTATGTTTGGACTAACCACCTGAAGGCAAAAGGTGCACAAGTCGGCTTTGCAACCATGTGAGAAGCATTGTGTGAAAGTAGCCTCAGTTCCGCTTTGCAATGAATGTGTGCGCTTCAGTGGAATAAAAAGGTACGTGATTTCTGAAAATGAAGTAGAGTAGAGGGGAATTTATAAATTATTAATTTTATCTAGATTCTTTCACCTGCTCTCTGAGAAAACTACTGTAGGAATCCCAAGTGACATGGCACGCAAAGTAGAGAAACATTTTGGGAATTGAAAGGGCTGGTAAAAGTCTGCAGTTGTGAGGTACTGTGACAATACAGAAAATGTACACTCCTGGGTGTCTTTTGCATATTCCACATAAATGTACATAGTGCAAGGACACTAGTTTATATAGGTCTTGACGTGCATGGACATGGCGGAATGCAGCAGCAGAATATATTTGACCCATACAACTGAAAAGGTGAAGCATTAATTTATTTGGCTAAGATGGGAGTTTGTTCCCTACGTAGCAATCTCCAAGGATAACAGTTTTTGCAATGACATTAAGGCATCCTATCAATGGACATGAAAGGATGAGGGAAAACTTTCTTTTTCTTAGAGGAAGCTGCAGGAATTGCTATTTCCCCTGCTGGAAAGCATACAGTTAATGACGGGTTGGGTCCAAGACAAGAAGTGCGGTAGAAAAGCCTTATGTGCCCAAGGCAAATTTATGGGGAAATGTGTTAATGTAGTAATGCGATTCATCTGTATTTGACATATCAAAGATAAATGTCAACTTATCTATTTGTTAATGGATCTATTAAAAGCTTTGTTTGTACTTTCTATCTATTTTTTTTTTCTCAAGCACTTACACACAGATGGATTGTGCAAACAAATACTTCATTAAATGTAGGATTTGGAGCCAGCTGAACACTTTTGAGTCCAGAATCATGTCAATTAACCCAATTTAATTGCTTTCTTGATCCACTCTTTTTTAACACTTCTTTTTAGGTTTTTGGATAAGACCAGAGGGGCACTGAGTAATTTTATATGACTGAATGACTTTATGCATCCTATTTTATTAATAAAAATACAATCTGTGCTCTCAAAATGGCACAGTACCATGGAACATAAAAACACCACAAACACCAAAATCCAAAAAGCTTAGTTAGAATGAGTCACTGAGGCAAAATTGGCAGGAACAGGCTAGGATTCCCAAGCTTAGGAGGTGAGGGGAGAAAAATCCTATTTAAATATGACAACTATTTTGTTTAAAATTATTTCTAAGATGCATTTTTCCTACTGCTAAACAGCTACTTCACCAGTATCAATAGTTCAAAGAAATTTGGCTTTAAGTTGAACTAGTGATTCATTTTATGTCTGGTTGCAACTTATACATCTAGGTTTGTCACTTGGACACAAAAAATGTAATTGCACAGAGATCTAGGGTATATAATAAGAACCTGAGTTTTATTTACAGCTAGTTGTAGAACATAGGACTATTTTGCAATTAAATATAACGTGCAGTGCCAATGATTAGCTTGATTCTTTTTTGAAAACAAAAATTCTCTTCCTTAGATCAGGAACCAAATCCTCTGAAAACTGACAGCAACTGGATTTTTCCTATTTCTTAATAACTAAGAATAACAATATGAGTTTTCAATTTACTCTTGTATGGTCTAAAAAGATGCATTTAATCCGAGATTTCTGAGAGCTGTATCACTAGCATGTGGTCAAATGTAAGACTTTTGAATGAAATTCTGTGCAATAATTTCACAAGTTACAAGCTGGTAAAATGTTATACAACAAAACCTAAAATGGTAATATTTTCTCTTCTATTATCTCACTGGTATACATCTCTACCTTTGGCAGGTATATGTGATATTTCTAAGTAATTAGATGAAGGACGTTTACTATGCATATGTTTCTGGGATCATCATGTGATGCCATATGCCTTTGCAAATGGATATCTGATTTTTTTCTCCCTAGGGTGAAAAAAAGAAATTGCGCTCTAAATAATAGTTACTGAATATCAGTTACTGAATCTATGAAAATTTTAAGACTACAAGCATTTTTACCCACCCTCTCAGTTGTTCAAATGCTCCCAAATAAAAAAGATTTTTAATAGTAAAAACTTAAATGGGAAGTTGTTTATGAACCAACACATAGTGATTTATTTTTATTTCAACTTTCTCAGACCCTCCACAGCTTCCTAGAAATCCATGTCATTTAAGTACTTCCAATATCTGTGAAAATCCAGAATTTGCCATTAAGCAAACAGAGTTCTTCTCTGCTGAAAAAAATCATCTGATTGAGCACAATGTCTTCATTGTATCTCTCAAAAAAACCATTTAACATCGTTCAGTCCTTCTGAACGATGTTAAAATAACTTAGAAACAACAACAACTCTTGTTTGATTTTCTCATTATGGTCAGTGAAGTTAATGGGACTGTACGCATGCTTAAGCATATACTCTAGAGCTTTCTTTATAGGTTGTAGGTCAGAATGGCAGGGGATAATATTTAATCAAGGAAGCAAGTTTTAGTTCAAACTTCCACTGCACTGTTATGACTAATAGTGAAGGAAATTATTTAAAAACTGCTGGCACTAAGTCTGTATTCAGCATGATTTCAAAACCACAGAATGGTCTATTAAATTTTTCTGGCATGTGAAACTTGGAACATGAAAAGTTAAGGGACTGTTCCTGTAAATCCCTTGCTTGCAAGAGTAAGTACTTACAGGACTGAGCTGAAAATCCTGAAGTTCTTTCTGAGTTTTCACTGGAAGCCAGGCGAAGTCAGGGACTTGGAGTACAGGCGCCCAGCTTGGCACCTGGCTCGTCCTTAAGCTCAGCCAGGATCCAGTTGGTATCTCTGCTTAAACCCCCCTCGAGGAAAAAAAAATTAGTAGGAACTATTAGGAGCAGGCTGGTCCACAAATGTAGCTTGAACCACTATTTAAAATTTATTTTTAAATTAAAATATGGCTGAAAAAGGAAACCTCCTTTTTAGTTGATGACCTAGTGGTTGGAATACTTATTTAGAAAGTGAAAAATTCTGGTTCAAATCCCTTTTCTGCCATAAATTTTTATATGATAAATAATTGACATATTAATTTCATAGAAGAAACAAGAGTCAGCATCACTTTGTTAGGAAGACCTGTGGGAATTTTTACTTCTGCTCCCTGGAGTATTTCTGTGTTTTAGCGGTCTCTAAATAGCTTTGTGAACTGCCAGTTTTCGAATTCTCTGTAGAGTTCTCTGTTGCAGGTCTTCCCGTAAAAATATAGCACAACATTACTGATTCTCTTTTGGGAGTGAAATATTTATAATTTAGACATTGTATTTCCTAATTTTAGGTGATTGTGCTATGTGTTAGATACATGCTATGTATTAGATTTCATCTTTTGTTTTCACTGAGGCAAGTTTCCTATTGGCAGACATAGGAATAGAAATTAAATAAGGTAAGCTGAGCTTTGATCCAAACTGAGTTTCTCTTCCTTTGATATTTGGATATAGAAAATATTAACCCGCTCCAAAGCAGGGAACACTAGCTAATATTTCATGTGCCTTGGGTTTATCATATTCTTACTAGGCTCTTTGCAGTTTTTGTACCTAAAATTGAAACCATATGTTATTTAGAAAACATAATTATAGTATACATGGTAGGAAAGTTCTATTCTCTGAAGCATCATTAAATTTAATTCCTGTGTTTGTAGATCAATCTGGTGAACTTCCATTTTATCAGAATAAATAATACTTCACGCTATGCATTATTCAACATCTGAATATGCTCAATCCTGCAGTTCACGCAGGAAGATTTACTGCAACTAGAATCATCATTTAAGATGAAAAATTTACAGAATCAGAACAGTATTTTTGACACTTTCATCTAATGTTGAACTAAACTCAGTATTACATTGTCCAAAACACTTTTGAAAATTCTGAGTAAAGTCCCAAGCCCTTTGAAGTCAATTGACTTGATCAGGTGCAGAGGCTCACATTTCTTCTTCTTTCTATTACAAATTAGGTAATTGTAGAGCAAAATGTGATACCTTTTAGAAAATGTTTCCTTCTGTGTGAAGGAGTACTTAATACTTCTGGTTAAGTAGGAGTGGAAGGACTGACTGTAGTGCCAGATGCACCTAAGTCTAAGAGGGTGTTGCATTGCTCTGTCGAACTGCTGCGGCTTTTACTATTCAGGCTTTTTGTCTCTGGTCTCATACAGCACTGCCATACAGAGTGCTTCTGGAAGTGAAGAGGGGCTCTAGGTATGTAGACTTGAATTCTCAATATTTATTTCCTTTTTTGTGTGCAGCTGTGCTCAAATTTGTATTGAGTTTGAGTTCTGAAAAAAAAAAAAAGGATTCAGAAATAAAGCGTAGTGTATGCGCTTTGCATCTTTGGTTTTGGCAAACCTAGATTTTTACTCCTGTGCTGAGTTTTGAAGTCTGGAGTGACCTAGAATTATCTTTTCTGCCACTAAATCAAACTCATGCCATAGGTGTCCTATGGGATAGAAATACCATATTAAGAACAACTGTCTTGCAATTTTTAACTCTCTGATTACTTATAGGAGTCATTGCTTGTTTTACATTAGCATGGGCCAATGAATGACTGAAATGGAGATGAACTACCAACTATTTAAGAAGCAAATAAGTTATACATGGTGTATATAACTGTATCTATATAGCGAATGTCTCTGAGAGATAAAGAATTATGAAACCCTGAAAGATCCCATGTATTCATGTTGAAAAATATGAGATGGAAGTAGAAATAGCAGAGGCAGATGTGGAGCAGTTATACGCGTGTACTGCCTTTTAGTTTTACTGTAGCTAGACAGACAAAAAATAGAAAGACACACATCATTATTAACAACTCTATTTGAGGTTAGTCAGTTTTTAAAAGTCAGGTGGTTCCATGGTGCGTATCTGATGCATGTCGTGTATTTCTGTATCCCTTAGTGCTGTGGCTATTAAAGCTCAATGTGAAAAAATGTATCGGGAACTCAAGAAGTGTCAAACATTAAATTGTATTTTTATCTCTAGTCTTTAGGAAAGGCAGAGGCTGGTTGTGACAAGCTGAAGCAACCCTGGAGAGGAGCGCTGCTTTCCTGTGGTCAGTAACACGGCACTGGCTTCTGGGAGCAGCGTGTTACACAGCTCAGCTGTGCGTCGGGTAAAATAGAAGCTGCTTCTTTTCTCCTGTCCCCATTTCCTACATAGGACACAAATGCTGTTTTCTTTTTCTCTGTTCATCCAGTGCTATGGAAAGGTTTATTTTGACCAAGACTGAAAGATCACACAGGTGAGGCCGAAATGCATCCATCAGAACTGTGCCTGGTGGTAGAGCCCCTGCTGCTGTGGATGCTGACAACAACCCCCACCTCGTGTTTCACACAGTTCTGGTCTCTGCCAGCTGAGATGCGCTGATCAACTACGCAGCACATGACCTGACACGCATCGTAATTGTGAACATTACCAGCACCTGCTTCTCACTCCAAGATGAGATTATTTTTCTAGTGTGTGTATGAAAAGAGTTTTCACAGGGAAAAGAAACACATTGGTTAGACTCCTGCTGATGGTTTAAATGTCACCCTTCCACCTCTGAACCCTTTCCTCTGCAGGCCAAAAGAGTAAAATTGCAAAAATTCTATTATTCAGGGTGAATAGGTTTCAAAGAGGTTAAGTAGTGTGTGCCATTGTATTGTGATAGTCCTCTTCATAGCACATCAAAGGAAGAGGAAGCAGTGAGACAGAGGTGTCATGCAGTAATATTGGAATAACCTAGGAACCCACCAGTATGTTCTGCTGGATGGGCAGGTCATCGGTGTCAATGTCCTGGAATTCAGCTGCTGAATGTGACAGAGCTCTGGCCATCCCCTTGACTCTGAATGATCCCTGAACACTGCATGGGTCCAAAATTAAAAGGAATAGAGAATAAACCCTGTACAGAAATGGTTCCATTAGGAGCACCAAAAACCCTTGAGGAAGGATGAAGGCAACGGGGAATTTAAAGAAATGCCGTTATACGGTGAGTAGTGGGGAACCAGCCAAAGGAAAAAGAACTAATGCTAGTGATCAGAGATTTCCTCTACACCTAATTCCAAAGGAATTTCCTTATTTTGGTTACATATTCACTGTTGTTATATATAAGCACACAATGTTTTCTTAAAATTATATTGGAGTGGTTGTTAGAAACCTAGTTGTACTTACTTTAAATATTAATGCAGCAGTTATTTCAATAGTTAGGTCGTTATTGAAGTAGGGGGAAAACCAGACCAAAATACATAATTTTGAGACACATGTTTGAAAATTGAAAATCTCTCTTACTCCATGTGGCTTCACACTAGTGTGTTCTCTTTACCAAGACCACCTGAAGCAACAGTTTCTGACTAAAAGCCAAAGAAGAGCCATATAATGTAGTTGTAGTGAATTTAATGGGCGATTAGACCTCCAGAACTGTATGAGTTCAGTTACGTTAACATGCTGCTCAGTAAGGATGTTGCATAGCCTGTGTTTGACGTGCTTTTAGCTGCTCTAGGTAGGGCCCAACCTCAGACGCCGTATTCAAGCGTAACTCCAGCGGAACAGATGGCGAAATCCTGAATTATGGTCACAGAAACAAAGGACGCTCAAACCCTTCGCGGTTGCTAGTGCCATAAGACCTGCGTGAAGTTTTCTGCAAGCTCCTGCAACCCACCGTCTGCGGGAGGGACGCTGCAGATGTTGTGGCTGTTGGCAGGGAGATGCACTGCCAGGAGAGGTAATGTTTCATTCAGTACGGATCTTTTGCAGTCCCTGGCAATAGGTTTTCTACAGTTTCTTACAGAGCTGCAAATAGAAACTAAGGCTGGGTCTGACTCACTGAACCTTTAAGAAGATGACAGGTGAAAAAGAGCTGGCATTTTTTTTTTTATTTTTTTTTTCAAGGTAAGTTCCCACTGCAAGGCAATGGCTTTATTCTAGTTAGGATATGAAATGTGTATTTCTGCTAACATCTTTTAAGGACTAAATTCTTCGTCCAGATTCTATCACCAGTTATATTATGTTAAACCGACTTAAATTTATATTACTACTACTTTTTTTTTTTTTTTTAATAAAGCACAGCAGAAATGTTTCTGACACAGTGACAGGGAAGCATATTTATAACAAGGACCAACCCGAACACTGAGAAAGACTGATAACTGACATAGGAAACAATGTAGGAGTTGTAGATCACACAAAATGTGTGTCAAAAAGGAAGAAATGAGAAATTTCTCTCAAACTGCTACATTTGTTTGCTAAGGAATTAAATAAATTCAGGGAAAACCTATTTCGTGTTGGAAAGAAGTAGAATGGAAGATCTCTTTAAACTTTCTTACCACAGCGATTTCTTTCTTAAATTCTGTGACTGAGGTAATTATAAGCTGAATTTAGCCTTTTATGACTGACCTCCTAATTCTTTTCTCAAAGATCCCTGTACGTACTTTTGCTCTATATTCATCTGAAATCCTATTCCTCCGGGCATCCAGAGCAGAAGCGCTAGTAGATACCTAAGAGCAGTGTGCCCTCTTGGGATCCTGTCTCTTGCACATCCTAAAGATTATCTGTCTTCCGATCCAGCCCTTGAGCAGCATTTCCATTTCACTAGCTAATAAGAGGGACCAAAAGGCACCCCTGCAATAACTCCTTAGCTTTGGAAACAGAAATTTCTTTTACGTTAGTTTTGTATATCAATCACCAAAACTTGCCTGACCTGAAAGAACAGTAAATATTCAGGGATTTTTTTTATACCTGTTTTTACATCTATTATTTCATTCAGAGACCCCCCAGTTTATTTGTGAGCTGCTAAATGGCGGTGCCTGGAAACACATGCTTGTATCTCTCAAAATACTTGGTCACTGGGTTAGTGATGTGCTTGCACATGCACTTTCTTCAGCCTGCTCTAAGTAACAGTAAAATATTGAAATATCTTAAACATCAAGACTAGGATAAATGAACCTCAGGTTACAAATCTTGTAGTTGTTCAGTACATTGGATGAAAAGACAAAAATGTGCAGACAGCTATGTCCCACAACAATAACTTAGAGACAGGATTGTGATTCAAGTAGCTCCCTCTAATCGGATTTGAGTAAAAGTTTGAGTAAAATGGACTTTTGGTGAGTCACTCGACATATAATAGGTTCATTTAAAATTTGTGCTTCCAGAATAGTAACTGGTTGAAGCTGTATCCTGTGAGCTTTCTGCATGTCCATACTTATCATGAAATGGGAATTCTGCCTAACTGTGTGTCCACCCAGCACCCCTGACTCTTGGGCCCCCAATTGCTTTTTACAGACAACTGGATCAAACTCTGTGTGGCATGAAAAGGGTGGGCACAGTTTATGAAATCTTCTGTCCTACCCATTGGAAATGCATCCCTTCACTTCCATTTGCTGGAAAACAAGTTTTCTGCTGTTGGGCGTATTAACTGAAGGAGCAGAGGTGCATGCAAAGAAATATAGGCAATGGCATAGAGAAGAGAAATGTTGCTTTCCAGCATGACATTGTTTCACAGTTCCTGTCTCTTTTCCCTAGTTTCTAGGAGCAGGAGTGACATAACACTTGATTTTGGGAAGTCAAGTAGATATTGAATTTTGAGAATATGTAACTTGAAAATTAAACTTTGTAGATACAAAGATAAGTCACTTTCTGGTTTATTAAAAATAAAATTATAGCAGCTGTCTTTTTAGTCTAAGATCTGACTTCCTTGCACATTCCCTTTTATGATTAATATCTAGTCCTCTAAAGCTACCCCCAACTCTGTGAAACAGTTATGAGCAGAGGAAGCAAAGAATATGACTTGTTTAAGGTTGGCCTTGAAGTTTTCCTCAAAGAGCCTCGGCCAGCAGTGCTCTCATGGTTTTGAGCTGGTGGGGATCCCCGCTGCCCACTGTGCAGGTGCTCTGTCTTTTCTGGACTCCGTGCCAGCGGGCGCGCAGAAAAGAAAGAAGACTCTGAAAGATTGTAGTGAGGGTTATAGAGCTGTGGTGGGGGTGGACGATGCTTTCCCCAAGGCCAGAGCCACCACAGCCTAACTCCTGCTCTGTGCCCTGCCTTGTAGCTGGTACTGAAGCCACCCCACTGTTTTTCTGATTCCTCTAGCACCAGGAAGCGTTAAGAGGAGAGTACACAGGCTGACCCAAAGCAATGTATGAATATAGCTGGGGTTGATGTGAAAGAGCAAACTGGGGGGCAGGTGCCAGTTTATGTGCTTTATCACAGCTTTGCACCTGCACAAAGCAGAGGAGAGCAGCTGCAGGCGGGTAAGTTAGCTCAGGGAAAAAAAGATGCTTATGGTTATTCTGCTTTTGTACAAAATCACAAGTGTATTTACATAATGCATTGTAACCTGGAGGCATCTTCAGGAAGGGCACAAATTCCCATGTGGAACGCAAAGTAGTGTTCTGCAAGGAATTGGTGTCATTTTGTGAAGTGCTTTTTCTACTCCATCCAGCTTTCCTCTGCTTGGCCAGGTCAGGAGAACGTAGATATCTTCGGTACCAAAAGACACGAAGAGGAAATTCTTATGAATGGTAAATTACAATCATGTTGCCAGCAAGTTTTGGACTGGAAGGTGAGCATGGGCAGAACTGCCTTGGGGCTTCTAGATTAGAGCTGGATTGCTACCGTGGACCGAGCTGAAGCCTTACAAATTTGAGGTTATGTCCTCAGATGAACTGACAAGGCAGAAGGTACTACGTATTCCCCTTTCCAAAGGAAGCGAGTTATAATAATTTCAGCACTGAGATATGGTGCTATTGGAAATTATTCCATATTATTCTTAGGTAAAACAACAGATGCCTAAGCAAAAAAGCAAGTATGGCAACGCTTCTACTTGTGAAGGTCTGAATAAGTCAGTTCAGTATAAGCAAAATTTAGAACGTATATTCAAATCACCAGTCTGTTTAATGCATCTATGCAAAGAACACGTTAAACAGAGAGATATGACATCCAAATACTCCTTCACCAGTGATAAAACAGCCCCAAGTTAATACATGAAAACAGTTGTACATCTTCAATGTTAAATGAGCAGGAAACATAAACAAGAATAAACAAAAATTATCCTGCAACTTACGATGCTACACTAAAGGAATGGCAGTATAATACATAGAGGTATCATATACCATTTCAGTATTATCATTTTATGATATCTGTACCTTTTCTTTTCAACAGAGGCCGCTCATATTCTCCATTACACCTTTTGTCAGCATATGATGAATAAGTGTGATGGTCCTTTAAATCACAGGTACTACACTGTACAATAATATTTAAGAAGACTCTTGTGTCTTTCCCTCCTTTGAAAAAAAAAAGAAAAAGTTATTAAATGTTGATCATGGAAAAATCAATCTTTCAAGAAGGGGTTGTGAATATATTTTTTCAGCTGTGCAAGTTTCCGCAAAAATACCTCTGCACAAAGCCAAATTTAAGCATGTAAGGTTGGTATAAGTCTTTTTTGCTTTTCTCCTATTTATTAAACATGTTCTGGAACATTAATTCTACATACAACTATTGCAGACTTTTTCTTCTCCTCACTAATTCCTTGTTTTATATGCTATATATATTTTTATATCATTTAAAAATATTGCTCTCTACAAAACTTTTTATAGACTGTTTTTAATTTGCATTCCAGCTAATTGGCATAAGAATTTCATATCCTTTGCAAAAGGAGATATATCTCCAGATGTATTTTTCTTTTCTTTTTCTTTCTTCCTCCTCCCCTGTGTAAATAATATTATAAAAGCACATTTAACAAAAGACTATTCACTATAAAAAACATCCTCCTGTAGAACAGCAGTGACATGATACACCACACACCCACTTGTGTAGTCCTTATCAATAACAACAGAAACAGGATCAAGTGATAGAAATATACACGATTTAAATCAGTCATTATTCAAGATCCTTCAAGCGGAGATGAATAGCAGGTTTCTAAATGTGGTATTATGAGGGTAAGCAAACGAGTCATTATTTGTATTATAGTGTAATAGAGTTGAGCAAGAACAACATTACAAGAGGGAATAAGCAGTCATATCTAACTGTTTATTCTATTACATTCATCACCACGGGGTGTATCTGTACATGTCAGGTCAAGGTCAGTGATCCTTGTTCACATGAATCATTCTCAGTGCTAATGAAAACCTCCCCTGATGCAGTGTGTTCAAACACCAACAGCTTCAGCAGACGACAACATCGGACTGACTCACTTCTGCGAGCCAGAATTCACAGGTGAGGCACAACAGCTGGGGGGAATTCAGGGCTTAGGGTGGATGACGGATTAGCAGAGGCCATGGGAGGAGATCAGCATTGGAAAAAAGGTGAATAATGTTTAACTGGAGGACAAAATAGTGCTGTTGCATCATACCCCATGGCTCCTTTTCACCTTGGCTGTTTGAGTTTCTAAGCCCCAGAGACTCTCTCAAACAACTTAGTTCTGAGTCAGTTTCCAAAGCGTAAGTTTTAAAGCTATGATAACAATGAATCCTAATTATCTTTCTCTACAAGCTTCTTGAAGTCAAGGAAACCGAGATGGGAATACAGTGGCACAAAGGAGGTTTTATGTTCCTTCCCTCTCTCCCGAAGGAAGGATCAGTGCAAATTCTGCATACATTTTCTCTGAATTTAAGTGTCCAGATAGAAAGAATGATCTGCCTGGTGGAGGTGCTGATGACATATAAATATATATGTGTATGAAAAATTAAAAACCAACTGTGGAATACCTTTTCAGTGCTGTTGCAGTGATTGCTATAATTTGACATACATGTGGATTTATTATCAAGATTACAAACAAAAGTTACACACTTTATTTGTACTTAGAAAACACACTGCTCTGCCAAAGCCTCAGGACTACAGCTGCATTTCAAACTGTTTTTCCTTGCCTGAAAATTGCTAATATTCCATCTCTCTGTGCCTATAACTTTTTAATCACTAAATCGGATTTTAGGAAGACAACGATTTCCAGAGAATATTCTGTTTCTTACATTGCAACGGTCCTTTCACAGAAATTTTGGAGGCCAAAGCAAGGGGAGCAACGCGATGGCCGGGGGAGTCCCCGGGGCTCCAGCGAGGAAGAGGGGGCTCCGCGGAGGTGAGGGAGGGAAGGAGGGAGGCTGCTGTCTCACCACACATGGGCTTGTGGGAAGTGGGAATCTCAGGTTGAGTTACTCATCGTTATGGAGTCAGGAGTGTGCAGAACCAATGATTTTGATGGCAGGAGGTAACGTACACATGTTTTTCAGTGAAGGTGCTGTAGGAGGACTTGCCGGCGGGCAGGAGGAGGTTTATGCTGAGGACTGTCATTCCCCAAGTGTGGAAGCCTTCTGGTCCCGGGAGCCCACCACCGCCTCCTCCGATGTTCTCCCTCCCCACGGTACGAGCAGGGGGCTGCC
>VXBL01001314.1:2222584-2272657 GCA_013400195.1 Aramus guarauna
AAGCCCCAGCCGCGGCACGGTAAGGGGGCGGCGGGGATCGGCGGGGCGCGCACCGAGGTGGGACGGGGAGCCCCGAGGTCCGTGCGGGGCATCCCCGAGGCCAACTTGTCTGTGACTTCTTCTACCCGCTGGGCTCCTTCGGGGCACGGGGATCCTCTTTTCCTTTCCCCTTCAGAGGGTGCGATGAGAGGCGAGCTCCCTGCGCCCAAACTCCGCTGAGCCCTGCCTCCTGCCTTTTATTTACCGCGTACCGCGGCTAGGGGAGAGGAACAGCGTTCGCGTGCATTTTGGCATCTTGCGTTGACAGCGGCTTCTCTGATTGTTGCGGAAAGCATTTGCAGCCTGGCACACGCCAGTGAATCTGGGAAGAGTCCTCGAAGTCTTTTTTGGCTTGCATTTGTCTGGTCCTAAGTGCCGGGGAAGCACTGTTAAAAATAGTTGCCCTGTGCGCTCTTGTCCCCCCTTTTTTATTCCGGGAGATAGATGCTCTCTTCAAAGGCTCAGCACCGGGCAAACAGTTCTTCCAAAGACTTTGAAAACATAGAATGGAAGGGTGTCACACAAACTATTGAAAACAAGCGTTCAGGTTCGCAACCCGTTGAGTGCTGAAAGGTGAATGCGATTTCCCAGAGCCAAATCTGTCAGGTACAGTTTCCTTACTGTACCACTTGGCTGTCACCGTTGTCTGCTTTGATGAACCAACCCAACTGCTTGTGGAGGTACGGTCACAGAGTCTGGAAATCTCACTAGAATTTGGTTTAGCTGTGCATTGCCAGTGGGTTTTAAACCCACTATTTGGGTAAGTGTGTTTGCAGAGATCTTTGACCGAACCCTCAAGGATAAAGTAACTGTTTAAGTTGTGTTTGAGTTCAGTGTTAACTTGTGTTTGTTTGTTGTTGAATACGTTAGCCCAAAAAGTAACTTTGTGCCTTTTCCAGATAAAATAATTTGGGTGAAGGACTGTTTTGTACTCTTCGCAAGTATACAGCGTGCTATAACGCTTGCAGTAATCTTGATGAGAAAGGCGTTGGGATGACAGGGAGCCTGCTATTCTGAAGAAGATGCTTGCTATGAAAGTAAAACCCCAAGTGCAGGTCTGAAACGAAGGAAAACCAGAAAACCACTGTCACCTGGCTGTTTCTGAGCTAGAGTGCGTTTGCAGCCACACCTCGCTTTCTCTTTTGCTTGTTTGTGCCTCTGTCGTAAAGCAAAGAGGAAACAGATTAAAAGAGTCTGAGCGAAGCTTTTGTTAGGGCTTTTATCAAAAAGCCTCTAAAATAAATGGCTGTTTGGGAAAGGAAGTGCTATCCAGTTAGAGAATAAAAAGTCTCTGTTTAAAAACAGATGTAAATATTTATCTTGTTAATTCTGAATGTAATGCTGGTAGTGGGGAATAACTTGCATGAGAAGGAGAGTTGAGAGTTGATCCCTTTAAGTTATATACTTTGTTGGTGTTACGCAGCAGCACTGAAAACCTTTGACTGATATAACTGTAATTATGGCAAAGTTTATAATACTGCAGCATGCTGCTGTGATTAAAATGTTATCAAAGCAGCTCTACCATAAATTAGTTAATCTTGGGAGGTATTTTATAACTTGGTTCTAATTTGGCTTAACAAAAAGGGATGGTGTGCTTCAGTCTATCAGAGTTGCTTCTTATAAATGTTTTGTAAAGTATCATATGATTCTAAATTCTCATTTAAGTAATTGCTGTAACAACCTGGAACACTAAATTACACTGCAGGACATATAGTTTGTATCCTAATTAATTTTTAACTGTACTTTAAGGATAATCACTCTTTCTGCTGTACTGTTTTTCAATGTGCACTGCACTTATTTACCAGGTCATTTACTATCTGTAACAGCTCCGAATGTAAGGTAAAACCAAAATTAGACCCAATGTGTATGTCCCTAAGACTGATTGTATGCTGCAGGAAGATTTTGGGGGAGAAAAAAAAAGTGTAGGATTTCTTTAGTATGCTTCTTAAATTTTCAGTTATAGAAACACCCTATATTCCAAATTTTATGTGTAAAATTTACTCATAAGTAAATTTTGGCTTTTGTGTAGGCAGTATTGACCACTTCAGGCAGGAGTGGAAAAATTACTTAAAATGTTCAAGCTAAAGCATTGGAGGGGTTATAAGTAAGATATACCTAAATGTAAAATTGTGGTATATGAGCTGTCAGCAAATTTTAACTGGCAAACAGATTTATGGGTTTGACTCGTTCATACATGCATGCATGCAATTATTAAAATGAAGCGAGAACCATTCACAAGAGAACTGGGACATACCAGAAAGATGAAATACTTTAAATTTTGGGAAGTAATGCTGTTCTTTCCTATTATTGTTTTGCTGCAAAACCCTTTCAGTTGGGCACCAGCCTGTTTTGGTAAAAAATGGGCATAGCTCTATAGATTTCAATGGCACTGTTGTGATTGACACCAGCTGAAGACCAAGCACAATATTTCTGTCTATATTTAGATTAAGATACATTTATTTAATCATCAGTTGAGGATGTAAACTGACTGGGTGCATACTGACTTGTGAACACCTGAGGAAACCTGCTGTTTGATTGAATCAAATTAAAAGTATTTGCTAGCTTTGATCATAGGATATCCTGAGCTGGAAGGGGCCCACAAGGATCATCGAGTCCAACTCCTGGCTCCACACAGGACCAGCCAAATCAGAGCATATGACTCAGAGTGTTGTGCAGACGCTTCTTGAACTCAGTCCAGCTCGGTGCTGTGATCACTTCCCTGGGGAGCATGTTCCAGTGCCTGACCTCCCTCTCGGTGAAGAACCTTTTCCTGATATCCAACCTAAACTTACCCCATCGCAGCTTCATGCCGTTCCCTCGGGTTCTATCACTGGTCACCAGAGGGAGGAGACCAGCGCCTGCCCCCTCGCTCCCCCTCGTGAGGAAGCTGTAGGCCGTGATGAGCTCTCCCCTCAGTCTTCTCTTCTCTAGGCTGAACTAACCAAGGGACTTCAGCCTCTCGTCATACGTCTTCCCCTCTAGACTCTTCACCACATTTGTTGCCCTCTGTTGCCCTTTGAGACATTCTTCTCACCTTTTGCAGAAGTAGTTATAGAGACTTTTCAAATATTTGAAAACACTAATATGAAATTTTCCCCATGATCTCATGTGCAGAAGTTCTTGTTTTACGCTTTTTGTAGTTTCACGCCATGTAAAGCAATGTAAAGTAGGACAAGCATTTCCAACCATTGCGGTCCATACAGTAAACAAAGTCTTTGTCAAGACTCCAGCAAAAAGTTCAAGATCCTGTTAAGCTGATGAATATTAACCGTCTTGTAAAAAGCCTGTCTTTAAATCATTTGAAGTTGGCATGATGTTAGCGTTGGCACCTTACCTGTAAAACGTCTCAAGAGCTTGAAAACCTAGATGGATGGCTACAGCCAGAGTTCTATTACAGATACTCTCCAAGTAGAAGATGTTAAGGAGTAACATAATGGAAACCACAGTGTCAATCAAGTAGTATTTTACTGTACTGCTTAAGAAAACTTGCATGAAAACACCTCCTCCCTTGAGGAGTAGATATGGAAAGTTTGTGACTAGAAGCTGTAAAACAGAAAGATGTTTTAAGTTACTTGACACCACCAAAAATAACTTCTGGAGAGAAAGCAATATTTTACATCCCTTTTTAAAGCTATGTGAAAGTTTTGTAGTGACAAAGTACTTCTGCATCCTTAGCATTAAAACAATTACCAGGGGAAAACAGCACAAGTAAATAGTGCAGGGTGTGTATGTAGGAGTGTGTGTATACACACAGGTGATATTTTAGACCAAAAATGATTACTTAAGTTATTTGATTTTTACATTTTTTTTTTAAACTGCTCACAAAACATGCCAAATTTAGGCTAGGGAGTGGAAGTCCTCTGTGCTTCAGCTAGCACGATGAAATCAATTGGTATTGTGCCAATATGCTGGATGATGCCCAGGTAGGCTGGGTAAATTAATATGAGCTGTAGCAACACAGACCTTTTTTCACCTGGACCAGCTGACTTACTTTAGTCTTCACCTGTCTAGAGCTGCCACAGAACAAGACAAAACCTTGTCTCCATTTCTGTTTAGTTTTTATTCCTTCTGAGAGTAATGGAGAGGTTGTAGTGCGGAAAGGATAGAAGCCAGCATATTATTGCTTCAGGGAAGGTAACTCCTCTAACTGTGTTGAACTGGTGGAAGAATGGAGAGGGAGGGAAAAAACCTACAAACCTGTCCATTGTTTTCCTGTTGTATAAGCTTAGATGTATGCATGTAAGCTAACGACTTCTGGTTGCTACTGGACTGGATTAATTCTACAGTTTATAGTAGGGAAATGAAGTTGTGCTTGAGCTTTCCAGTGTCAGATGTTTTCATCTTCACACATTTCTTCTTGAAATATTCAAGAAAGTGCTTCAGTGTTTTCTTGTCAGCTTGTTCCTTTTTTCCTTCTCTGTCTCCTGGGAAATAATGTTCTTGGTCATATTGAGGTAGTCATAACCAAATCTTCTGTTTTGCTGGAGGCGTAGTTCTCTAGAGCTCACTTTTTACGTGTGGCTTATTGTAGTATTTGTAAAAGTAAATGTCTGAAACTGATGTAGGTGTTTATATATATATATAAAAATCTGCTTAATATAAAAGAATAGAAGTTCTTTTCTTGAAGCAAGTAAACCTCTTTTCTAGGATCAGCTGGAATAATTTGCAGGTAGCCTTTAAATCTTCAAACACTTTTCTAGCCTACATGTTCAGAAAGTGTGAACATTGATATTATTTCTGCTTAGGTCTACTAGCACTTTGATGCCTCAGCCGCTGTTGGGGCCTCACCAGGCAGTGGGTGTGTGTTTGCAGACCTTGCTGTGAAGGGATGGCTTTCAAAACTGATAGATGGGTAAAGAGCTTGACCTGGAAAGCAAGAAGTGTTGGTTTACCAAACATTTTAACTTGCTTAGCCTTTTCCTTGATGTAAGTGCCAGCTGATACCTCTTTACTTAATCAGACTCTGTACGTAATAGGTACAACTTCTTAAAGAACTTGCGTGATTTAGGAGTTAAATTCAATTGTGCGTATTTTTTTGTTTGGGTGGGGTTTTTTGTTTTTGTTTTTCAAATTTGTTCACAATAGTGTTACTGTAAAATAGGTAATACTCTGGCCAGAAATATGCACAATAAAACCAGTAAAGACCTGTTACCTGGCCGTATGTGCCTTTTTCCCCCTAGTTCATGGAAGAGGTTATTTATGATACTGATAAAAGCTAGCATTACAACTTGGACAATTAGAATTAAGTAATCAGAGCTACAAATCCATCAGTTATTCTAAATTTGAATTTACGATAGAATGACAAACCCACAATCTAGATCTTAGAAGCAGACTGCAAATACAGTTTTATGATATTCATTTAAATCTAATTTTGGCACAGAAATGCAGTTAAGAAACCAAAGACTTCCCCTCTATTCCATAACCAGATTTATTTTTCTGACCTTTTTTTAAAAGAAGATTTGGAGAGTTTTAATCAGACAGAGATCACAAATCACTTTGCTGGGAAATGCAAGGTATGCTTTAAAAGGGGAAAAAAAAGAATTTTCCTGATCATTTGGCTTTTTTTTTTTTTTTTTTTTTAATTGTAAATCTAGGTGAAATGATTACTCTGACAGAACTGTAGAAACTATCTCATTTTAGTACGTTCCAAAGTATTTTATATTTTGAGTAACCCTGGCTCAGGGGCATTTTATACTCACATCTGGAAGTTTCCAGTCTTAGTATTCAGTTTAGTGTCTCTGCCTTTGTCTTTCCATTTAGCCTTGCCATGTTATAACAATGAATCATCTTGTCCGTTAACTAAAGTTGGAATGTCTGTTTATGCACTGAATTTGTTTCATCACGTCGCCATAATAATTGATTGGAACTGTGGCGACTCTGACTGCTTTCCCATATGCGTTTGGGCTGGACTTGACCCAGTGCTGTTCTGAACAGCAGAAGGATAAGCCATCACAAAACCTGGAATACCTTTATCCTCTTAAGATTCAACTTCTCTTTCTCATTAAACTGTAGGGTAGCATTTTCATGTTCTGTCTCCGTGTATGTGAAATTGGGTAGAGGCTGTAGTATTTCCAATCATATGAAATCCTAGCAGAGCTGCAATACGCATATATGTGTAACAGTTAAACCAGGAATGTTGTTATTGTCAGTTTGCTTCAGTATGTTCTGTTTTGTTGATGGATTTTAAATTAGTGCTGATTAAGATATTGAAGCATTAAATAAAAAGTGAAACAACACTGTAGTGGCATTCTTTGATTAAATTAATAATGTTAATAGAGCAGACAAGTGACATGGTGCAAGTGAAGGGGCCACGTGGCAGGGAGGCTGTGCCAGCAAATGCAAATTCATACCTCTTGCCATCTGAGTGGGCTTGCAGATAGCACTCTGGTTGTTATTTAAGCAGAGTGTTTTGCAAATAAATGTCCTTTTGTTAAAAAGGTATTACACTGGCTGTACCTTGACTCATTTAAGAGCGTTTAGCTTTAACTTACTTTGTGGTAGTATCACTGAAATTATTTTTATTTCCATTAAAAAAAACAACCTTGTTGCATTTGGAAGGTAAATTCTGAAGGATCTGATTAATAAATAAAACTAAAATGTTGTGTAAAACATATGTGTTTTTTTCAAGATGGCTTTGTGATCTTGTCTTGTGCACTGTGATGTCTAAGAATATTTTGTATGCTCTCTACGACCAATTTTCATTAGTAGTTGTTGATGCCACATTTCTGTGGAAAGTATTGAAAAGGAGAAACAAGGAGTAGGAATTAGTGGGTAGAATCTTCCCCTGAAGGCAGATGAAAGTGGAACTGTGAGTTTGTGATAACGAACCCTAGAGCCTGTGGAAAGAAGTGAGAAAAAAGACTTGTTATTGTCAATGACTGCACTGAGCTTTGCTGCACAAACTATTCCAGTATTTTGTTCAATACTTAGCACTCTGAAGCTCTGAATCCATGGAGCTGTCTAAACTGCTGGCATTTATAGTAAGGGGGAGGAATGGGAAATTGAGAAGAGATACTCTTTCTCCAGAAGTTGGATTGAGTAAATTTGCGTAGTATAACCAGGTGCCCTCACCAGTTTCTTCTTTTTTGGCTGATAGTCACAGTGGTTTCATGTGGGAGGTCATGGTTGCTGCTAGACAAGAAGTGGGTGTCAGTAAAAATTTTTAGGAGGGAAGTGAGAGGAGGTTCTGTAATGAGAAGCTGTATGCAGAAAGATCAAGGGATCCTTGTGATGCCTTCACATCAGCCAGGATCACAAAACAAATGAGATGCTTTCTTCTGCGCTGGGCAGAATGTCTCCAGGCTTCTGCGTAATTTTTAAATATAAGGCATTCCGATAATGGTATCTCAATATCATTAATATATGGCTTATAATGTTCAAGCCAGAGTTAGATGGAATGGGAGCACAATCTTCAATTTTTATATGAGCTAGAGGTGTGAATTTTTCCCTGTCTAGCTATTTGGAATTCCAAGAGATATTCAGGTCTGCAAATCCTTTTAAAAACCAGACTAAAGTGCTCTTTAGAACACAAGAAATGCTTTAGGGAAACACCATCTTTTCCTTTTCAAGTCAGGATGACGTTCTGTAGGTTCTCTGCGGCAGGCTGCTCCCAGTCGAGGTATTGATTTCAGTTAACACCGAAGTAGCCTGAGGGGTGGTCAGTTGTTTGTGTTAATGGTACAGCTGTGTGCAGCCTAAATTGCTCCAAGCCTTTGGCCTACCAAGGCAAGTTCTAGCTTATCACTGGTTTTATTCATTGTGCAACAGGAGGGCGTCTTGCTATTTTTCACTGAGAAGTGGTAATGATCTGATAAGAATATGAACATATTTTGGGTTTTTTTTGTGTGTGTAGTCTTTCTTTTCTTAATGTCCAGGCTGAGAAGCTAGTGCCAGCTCAATTACTTCACTTTTTTGGGAGAGGGCTATGTTAGAAATGTAAAGGTGGGAAAAGGATCACCTTTTTTTAACAAGTTAGATTTTTTTGAGATTCTGATCTTTGAATGACTTGAGCTTGTGGGATGTATCCACTTGCCGTATGCTCCATCTCGGTGAGTTTATTTTCTAAGCTTTTTGAATTCTTCTGTTTTGACATTTGTTACAGGGACTAAAGCAGACAATGATCTCCAAAAGTGATGTTTAAGTGACACCTGAGAGTTTTTCAGAGTTCTTAATAGCTTTGAGCTATTGCTCCATTGCAGGGAAGGTAAATCTGAAGATGCATACTGGATCATGGATATTTTTTTTTTCCCTATTATATTCCTGTAGCACCATGATGCCAGTTTAATGGTAGATGGACATTTTTAGCCAATGGCTTTTGTATTCTGCAAACTGAAACTCTATCTTACTACTTTCTACAGTTAAAAAGGGGAAAGTTGCAAAATTCTCTATTGGTATAGTATGACAATAGTATAGGACTCTTTTTTTTTTTTTTTTTTTAACAAGTTAAAATATTTAGACCCGTTATGTTCTGATTATATCCAGCATATCTGGTGGAAACCTGAGGAGTGCATAGGATCATTCAGGTTGGGAGCGTCCTAAGGAAGGTCTCTAGTCCAGTCTCCTGCTCTGTGTCAGCTTTGAGATTGGATCAGGTTGCTCAAGGATTTCTTCACTCTCATCCAAGGGACATCCAAGGAAGGATAATGGACAAAATCTGGCAACTGGTTGCTTTTTTACAAGTTGAAATTCAAAATCAAGCCTGAAAACTTTGGAAAAGTGAGTTTTAGATAATGTCCACATCTTCCTAGAAATCAGACCAAGAGTAAGCAGTGCTAAAATGATTCCACTGATGATCTGAAGTATCACTTGCAAAACATAATGCAAGCTGCCTCATTCTAGGATGTTCCAGAAAAGGTATCATGGAAAGCTAATCACTTGCCTATGTGCATGGCTCTCTGAATGAAGAGCGGTAACTATTCCTAAGCTTGCAATCCCTTATCAGAGTGCATCTAGAAACATAGTAAGTTTTTGAGAAATACAGAAGACTATGCCAGGTATCTGGCCCTGCTACTTTCTGTTGCAGAAATCAGAAGTACAGGTAAGATTTTGTGACAAGAACGGTCTTGGTAACTTGAGTAATTGGTATGTCCCAGTGTAGTTACAGCACAGAGGTCTATGGTCATTATGGAGAGTCTGAAAGATAATGTATTGCTGGTTTGGGTTTTTGTTTTGGGTTTGTTTTTTTTAACAGGGCTGAGAGCTTCAGTGTCCAGACCACTCTATTTTGCTTTGTCTCTTCCTTAAATATGCTGAGCTTGTATCTCCTATGCGTTGGACTTAGAGGTCCAGACTCAATACGCATTTCTATCTTTTACACTGTTCTAGAGTAAGACCAGCAATTGCCGGTGTACCTCTCTTTGATAGTGTTGAAGGAAGAGGACTAGTGTTCGATCTGTTTAAGTGTTGCCTGCCTGGATTCCTATACCATGCTCTGGAGCAGAGGCCAGTTCACTAGGTTCAGTTAGTAGAAAATTTGTGTGCCTCTTGACCCTGGACTTGCTGGGCAGTGGCCCGCACATCTGTAGAAGTAAATACCAAGTTCAGTGTGTTCCTATGAATCATTCACTCCTCTAGTCCAAATAACATTTAAAAACAAAAGAGATTAAAATTGTCCATGAAGCAAACATTCTGTATTTCAGTGAACTCTTAACTGCCCTTCCTGAACTCTGCAGCCAAGAGCAAGGACGCCGTGACCAAATTGCAATCCTGTAGCTGCAGGCCTGATGTTCACTGAACACACCTGTGAACATCAGGAGCCTTTCACAAACTTTCTTGGGTCTGTCTCTGGCTTCTTTGGTAAGGAGTTTGGAGTTTCTTTGGTAACATCCTGTTGGATCTGGGCTCCCAGTGCTTTCTGGGTCCCAGCTTTTGGGTAGTAGCATGGCTGCCTGCTCTGAGGCACCCTGTGTCACCCTGCCAGCAGGGTGAGTGGGTGGGTTTCTCTGGCTGTCCCCTCTGTCTGGCTTGAGGAATCTACTGAAGAAGCTGCCTGCAGTTCCATTTCTAGTCCTAGTATCTTCCTGTGTAGAAAGCTACTAGTGAATTTCACTTTTTTCCAACAATATTCCTATGTAAGAAATTGTTGTGCAACACAGCCTACGTGCAGTAGTACAACCTTGCTGGTGGTGTATTTTCCTGATATAGAAGAGCATTGTTTTACTTTCCAAGGAAGCACTTTATAATTTTTGGTTTTAACAGCCACTAGCTTGCATATTCTAATAGATTCAGCTATTTGTTATAATTAATTTGTTAACGCTTCTGCTATCATGTAATACGATACATTGGGCCATAGTGCTCTCAAGGCACTCATGTTAAAAAGTTCTTCAGAAAATCACTTTGTGCTTAATAATATTTTAATATAATCTCTCATTGAGTTCTGTGGCCTTTAAAGTCTCAGGTTTGAATTTTTTCTCTTGCTTGCATTGTCCCCATTTGTTTCTTTTTTTTTTTCTTTTTTTTTTAATTGTGATATCTGATTTTACGCTTGTCCCACTGCTCTTTGCAGGTTTTGCTTTTAACAGGTAGAAGGGTAAGCATTTCTATCAATACAGATCTGAATCGGAAATCTTTGTTCATGTTTTTCCTTGGACTTTGACATTCAATAAACTCGGAAGCACTTCATGTCCTGCTAAACTGTATTTCAGGATCAAAAACCCCCACAAATATGAAAGGTATATGTGGCTTTCTGGTTTCTCTTAATTTGTCATCTACACTGACATGTTCTTCACAAATGGATCTTGAGAGTACAAAGAGTTACGAACTATGTACTCTTAGTAATACTTCAGGCATTAAGGTTAGGGGCAACACATGATTTAGAAACTAGTTAATTTAATTTAAATCATTAATGATTTTCCTAATGTAAGGAAAAATTTAAGGACTGTATCTGCTACCAAAGTTGTGAAAACTTGGCAGTGGCTGACTTTGTGATGCAAATGTCAAGACAGATTTCTCCTGTTCGTAATCTTTAACATGTTTCTTGAGAATTAGCACCCGTGCTTGAACAGTTGTATTTTTAAATGTGTCTGTGTGAGAAGGTGTGTATGAAACCAATCCTTGTAGCAGAAGGAATGATAATGAACTTATAGCTTTTTTTCAGGCATCTGTGTTCCCTGGTCATAAGTTATTCTGAATCTTGAATCTGGTGTAGATCAATGTGCTGTATGAAGGGCAACGTGAAATACTTTCATTGTCGGAGCACCACCGCGCAGTGCATGTCTGTGTTACCACATTTTGTTGTTTGTATGTTTTTGCTACAGAAGAAGATAGCAATCACAGCAGGCACTACTGAGGAGCGTGGCTAGGAACGTGGCTGCCATCTGTGTGAGCACTGTCTGTTCATGTAGTATGCTTGTTTCCATATGTATAGTTTAGCACTTAGTCTCTACGACTGGAGTAACATATCTGAAAACAGTTGTAATAATGAAAGTCAATAGGAAACAGTCATTTAAGAAGTTAATTTAATTGTTTTCAATGTATGTGCTCTGTTTTTTTATTATTTTTTTTTCTCCTTTTTTTAAAAAAAATTCTACTGCTACTTTAGTCATTTCATGAGATAATGCTGCTCATTCCAAATTTGAACTCATCAGTTTTGGCTTTGTACATCGTAATCACCTCCACAGCAACCACTGTGATGCCATAAACAGAGGGTTTGACTTCAGGTGAAGAATGTAGGCAGTAAAAACAACAAAAAAAACCCATAAAGGAGAATGTGGGAGGATGGGGCGGACAGGGAAAGTGATTATTCTGGCTTTCTATGTAGTGATTTTTTTTTTCCCAAAAAACTTTTTTTTTTTTTTTAATCTTTACTGATAGCTGAAAGAAAATAAATTCTTTTAAAATGTCAGAGTGGAATTTCCATTTTAGATGCTATGATTTAAAAAATGTATAAGCAGCAGAGTCTTATTCTGCTTAGGATTTCTTTTTCTCTCTTTTTTTCCTCTCTTTCCATTCATTTTTTAAAAATCACTTTAGTAAATCCACCGTGGGAGGATAGTTTTGCTACTGTCCTTTTCCCAGGATGCAGCGAGAGAAATTGTATTTGCAGTTCACAGAGAATGAAATTAAACTTGCTCTGTCCTGATGATCCACTACTCCTACAGCACATTTCTGGGAGAGACTCATTGTTGCGTGCTATAGGAGACGGTGCCCTGAATGTGCTTGCACCTGCTCTTGTGCATGAAGGAACAGGCACGGATCTGGGCCCACGTAGCTCTCAGATTAGAATTAGGTAGTGCGTGGAGTGCTGGTGTGTGTGTCTGCCTCCTCTCTGAGGTGTCGCTTTTGGAAGGGGAGACTTGGAACGTGTCGCTTTGCTGACAGAGGTTGAGACTACTTGCTCTTGCGTAATGTATTTATACGTGCTCAGAAAGATCGTGGTTTTAGAGAGCGTCAGGCAACTGGAGGATACCCATCTTCGACTTGCATCGTCTCATGTTCAAAACGTAGTTGGGTGCTAACCTGTAAAATCGGTAGAAAGTAATTGGGAAATGCAAATCACATTGTGGCAACTGAAAGAGTGGACTGTCGTTCATTTGTTTAGTTGGGTGGCAGTGGGACAGGCAACTTAAAAATCCCCCCCACTCCTTTTTCTTCTTGAACAATAAAATCTTGCTCTTTAACTCTTCAACCATCCATCTGATAGATATTATGTACATAACCCTCTATTTATAGGCTTTTTTACTGCTTTTACAGCTGGCCAGTTCTTCCATTTGGGCTGTGGCTTCTCTAAAGCAGCTTCAGGTAGATGAATGCTCAGATGACCTTAGTGCTCATGTAGAACCTTAAGTCCATGCCTAACAAGACCACACAGCAATAAGTACTTCCTTTTCTTACAGAACAGAAATTGAATGCATATAATGCCTATGGAGAAAAAATTCTCCAATAAGAACAGAGAAAGCCCAAGGATCAGCAAGGATCTCCATTTAATATAACGCTGATCCTATGCTGCACAAAGCTTGTTAATGTGAGGAGACTCCCACAATATATATATAAAAAGTTAACACTTTCTGTTTGACAATTCCAGCAGTTTTCATTTACATTTCAAAGCTGGAGAGAGACTGAGAGCACTCATATCTGTAATTCCAATAGTCCTTCCATCTGGATGACTGTTCCTGTAAAACTGACACAGTATGGGCAGTTTTCATCTATTTCATTTGTTGCATCTTCTCAGATGAGCCTTTAATCTCCTGCTTACTGATCCCTGGGTTATAATCAGATTTGACAGAGATAGGAAGGTGGTAAATATCTTGATGTGAAAGTCTGTAACAAGATAGAACTGTCGCTTCTCTCCTCACTCCTTTGGTGAGGTAAAATTTTATTTGCGAAGTGTGAATAACTTTAAAGCTTAAAGCTGCCTAATTTCAGGCCATTTTCAGGTGCATCTGTTTACAAGTAAGCTCTTCCCTTCCCCACCCTCCCCCGAAAAGGCAAGAAAAAGGTTTATTTGTTGACTTCTGAATGTTTTAGAAAGCTATTTTATGTCAACTTGATTAATTATTCTGTTTTCCCAGAGGTTGATAACGTGCTGATTTCAAGTAAGACCTGAAATAATAGATATTTGACGTGTGCATAATCATTTTGATTCCTGAATAAAACCATTCCTTTAATGGCTTTAATGCTGTCAATAAAAACCTTACTGCTAAGTGAATGAAAATACATTTAATAGCTGTGTTTAGCAAAACTCTGTTCACACTTCCCCCTGCCCCCCCCCCNCTGTCTCAGCCTGTCTTCACAGGAGAGCTGCTCCAGCCCCTTGATCATTTTCATGGCCCTCCTCTGGACTCACTCCAACAGGTCCATGTCCTTCTTATGTTGGGGACCCCAGAGCTGGATGCAGTACTCCAGGTGGGGTCTCATGAGAGCAGAGTGGCAGAATCACCTTCGTTGACCTGCTGGCCAGGCTTCTTTTGAAGCCATGTTTTCTCTCTTTTGCTCACTCTTCTTTTCATGATACGCTAGTTTCCATGTCTTTGCTGTTCCAAAACTTCATCCCCCTTTATTTAGTCCCTATAACCTCTGTTAAATCCAAGCTTCACTGGCAGGGGCAAGAATTTAAATGTTGTTTCCCCTCCTGCTTAACCTCTTGTCTTTCCTATTTTAGAATTTGGTGTTCCTGCCACCTGCCTATTTAAATTTCCATGTTGTGCGTTACAGGCTCTTCTATTAGAGAAATTTAAATTATCTACTGCTGAGACATGACCCTTAATTTGATTTTTATTGATGAAATTTGTGGTTTTCTTCATGTGTGTGAAATTCTTCAATTTTTTTCTTCACAATGAGAGTCCATATTGTCAGCCCGATGAGTCCCAAATTCCATAGCTGCACACGCTTACCTATATCTGCTGGTTTTATGCCAATAACTCCAGGAAGATCAAACATAGTAAACTTTCTAGGTATAATTTTACAGATAGAACAGAAGGATTTTTCTGAGTAAACCATGCTTCTAACTATGCACATCAAAACCAAACTCAAATCACAAGATGTACAGACAAGTGCTAGTAATGATTGTGCTCTTTGGAAGCTGCAGTTTTCATTGATGTAGCTGTGGGGAAAATGTCTTTTTGTTGTTTTGAGTACATGTGACTTACAGAACTCTGTGAAAATTGCTGATAGAAAGGGAAGATGTGATTTGGGAGGTGCCTGCAGACTGCGTGGGGTTAGTGAAAGAAAAGTCCTTGGAACTGGCAAATGGAAAAAAAAACCTTTCTTGTGGGAGGTTTCATCCACCTGGTTTTTGGTTTCTCACTGGATATGCTATTACAGAACTTTGAGAAAGATATTGAAAAGTTACATGCAGTAAATGATCATTACAATTTCCTTATTAATGCTACTTTTCCTTTTGGCAAGCTTTTCAACTTCAGAGTATATTTCTTCTCCTGCACTTTGAATTAATTTTGTAAGCCTTGACATCCAAGTTATTTGAAACAGGAGTAAAACACCGCATATGGCCCTCACTGAAGGTGACTACATGGACTGAGCTGGTCCTACCCGCATACGATAGTGTCCAACTGACCATGAGCCCGAAGAGGACCTTCTGGGAGGAGGGAATTGCAATGTGTATGGCTAAAGACAAAGCTGACGTGGAGTTCAACAAATGGAAATGAGTTGTAATTCAACATTCAGGCAAAAGTGTTGTTTGTGCCAGCATGGGAGTTGACCTTTAATTAGTTTAGAATTATAAATTTTGCAGCGTTAGGTGAAAGGTGGTAAAGATTGTGTCAACTGAAAGTGAATTGCCTGTGATTTGTGGAGGGATTATTATTGAAAACAATACAATTCCTATCAAAACATGAATCGTATATAACATATAATTTATTTATATTATATATATTATATCAATGTATAAATTATACATTAATGTGTAAGAATAGGGTGCTTGTTGTGGAAAAGAACTCCGTAAGAGAGGGGACACGGTATTGCCTGACTCTTTCAACCAGTTATAGGTGGTTTTCTGGCAGTGAGTGAGGAGCTGGATTTAATGATTTAAACACATAGGGACGTATAGGCAATATCTGCACAGTGGCTATTTGCATTTGAGAAATGGGAACATGTATCCAAGGAATTTACTAAGGCAAGTTAATAGGTTTTTGAGTTTGGAGAAGGCTACATATATTGGGGAAAGAGAGCATCTGGCCAAATCTGCATGTATAGAGCTTGAATGTTGTTGGCACTTTGCAAAATTGCTCATCAATAGCTTCTTGAGTAAACAGTTTAATTTTACAAGTGTGTAATATTTTTGAATGATGAAATATGAAATATTATGGCAGTGATAAGGAGAGAAATAGGAAAGAGAATGATTAAGAAGGAGACAAAACAGAAGTAGGACAGCAAAGCCTCACACAGAAGGTTTTGTTTCCAGATAAAGGGCATTCTGCAACCAAGCTTGCACAAATGTGAGTGTAGTAGATTTAAAAAGAGATGTGGAGAAGATGAAATATTTAACTGGCTAAAGAAAGCAAAGAAGAGTATAATATGTGGTGGTCAGCAATAATGATCATTCTAGTTCAACAGTTGAAAAGGTATTTGACAAATGTCCTAATCACAGACAGAATAAAACAGCAGAAAGAGGCTGTTTTAATTTTCTCTTAATTGAAGCCAGGAAGCAAATGGGAATCCTGAACTGAAAGTCTTCTGGTATCTACGCTCTGCCTACAGAAACTTACAGTTCTCCAAGTCAAAATGCAATGATTTGTGAGATACATAATTCATACAGTGAAACTGTTGCAGGTTTGTACATCTGCGGAATTTATCTGACTTGTATGTACCTGGAAAAAAACAGTGAGGGCAGCTTTCCCACATAAAGATCAAATCACTAGAGGAGCTATTAGAATAACTGAGTTACTTGTTTTAGTAATGTCTATAAGGGGACAGAAACTCTTAGAAGACTTTCATCTTTCAATAAAGCAGTTAAGACAGAGCGAGTAGTGAATGAATAGTGACTCCCAGTTCTCATAAAAAATCAAAGATAAAGCAACTGATCAGTCCAGGCTGAAAGGGGTGTGTGGTGGGTTTTTTTTTAGTTTAGTTATGTTTTTTTTTTCCTTTTCTTTTTCCTCTGTGAGTTCAGAAATATGATTCCAGTGCACAGATAGTTTGGCTGCACCTAGAACTTTTTGTTATCTCTCAGAGGATATCACTAAATAAGAATGTCTTTGGAGTTAGCCTGGCATTTGGGATGTTTCAGAGGAAATTGAACCAGGCATAAGGGAAGTCTTTGATGTTGAAATTGTTGCTGGTGATGTTCTTGTTGCAAGGAAAAGAAAAGTCAGGGAAGAGGCAGTAGAATACTGTGCAACTCTTTGGGGCATGCCAGGGAGTGCTTGTGTCTAAATCAAAGGTTGAAAGGGAAGGTAGCATTTGTGGGAAACCACAGGAAGATCAAAGGAAATTGTAAGGGCATCAGCGGTTCGAAAACTTTGTGGAAATAGAGCAATGTTAGCTACACTGTGATACTTCCGGAAATTCCCCAAAACAGGCGCTGGTGTAAAGATGGCACACCATGGTGTTTGCTAGCAGAGTCTTTAGAGACACGGGAAGCTACACCACAGCAAAACTGGTAGCAGAATTACCTCAGAGACTGATGGTCAAGGGTAAAATGGCAGATCTGTAGCTGACAGCGTGGGACTACTCTTGTTACCTGAAAGCTAGAGAGTCGTACAGCACAGGGACTGGCAGTGGGTTAGAGGAACTGGATCCTTTATTGCCCGCAGTACCCTTTTGCGGTCCACGCCACTGCCATACAACTGGAAACACGTGGAAGTAATTAATTCCAATCTTTTATGCCTAAGTCTCAGCCTCTTGGTTCTGCTTTTCCTGGTTCCCAGTCCAGACTTCCTTCTCCAGGCAGTCCCAGGCTCCTTAATGCTCTCAGCTGCCCTCTCTCTGTCTTCTAAGCCATTCAGATGCAGTAATCTTTTCCGGATTTAAGAGCAAACAATATGTTTCCCTAGCCTGATTTTCCCAAAAAGTCTTAAGCCACGTTCTCCAAAATATTCCATCGGGGACAGACAATGAACAATAAAAAATGTCATTGCGATTAAAGTTTGGCAAGGCTCTAAGCAACTGAAAATGAGGTCTTCCTGATAGCAAATAATGGCAGTGTTAATGTGCAGTGCTATCAGTTCTCCCTGTAATTACAACTTTTCACATATATATTGCCTAGAAAAAAAAAAAAAAGTCAAAAGTTTGAAGAATTGAATTATGCCTAGCAGTCACACCTCAGACTAATAAGAGGCATTTGAAAGGAAGTGACTTATGAAGATAGATGGAAATTAAAAATACACTTCTGTCTGACACTGTTGCTTAATGTCCTTAGATGTAGTAGTCAAGGATACTATGACTAAAGGAACAAATGCATTATTTTTTTATCTTTAATGTATTGTGTGTTAGTGCTTTGTGGGATTTGTGTAGATCTTGTGCAGTACTAATTTTAAAAATTAAATTACCACATTGTATAATTTGAAAAAAAAATGCAGATACAAGACATGAACATGCATTGAATTTCCTTTTTGACCCTGAGTAAATTTAATTGCAGAGAAATTCAGCAGTGCATTGAAGCCATATTTTATGGTCTTATTTGGATCTCTGTTGTTAACTGAATGAAATAAATTTTCTTAAGACCTTCTTTAAAAAACAAGGTTTTCTCTGAATAAAGTTTTATTTTAGTGGATAAGGTGTTTCAATTCCATACACAGTTGGACTTGAAATATATGTATATTTATTACATTTGCCTTTTTATTTCAAATTAATACAGTCTGGTAGTGGAATAACTGTCTTCTAGAAATAGTTCCTATTTTCAGTGAAAAGTTCATATCCAGAACAACTCGCCCACTTCAGGCATCTTGCTCTTTTCCCAGACTGAGATAGCTTAATGCAGCGTGAATCACGCAATTTTCAAATTGCCATGCTTTGTTCTGTCTTACCCAGGTTTACATCTGCAGTAGTCCAGGGTTCAAGTCTCTCTTCAGAGTGAGGAAATGTATCGCAGCAATGTGAACGCTGAGATGCAAAATTCCTGGCATATCTGGAAGCATGAGCAGAGAAACGCAGAAGAGGACCAGGCCTGCTTCAAAACAAACAAGCAAGAGAGCAAGCAAAGAAAGTGTCTTGGGAGGGCTGTAGGAATAGAAGCTGCCTCAGTGCTTGTGCTGCTTGATGAAGTGCAGGGCTACAAGCAGACTGATGTGAGGAATGCGCCATGCTCCCACATTGCCCTGAAACATCTGTGTCTTGGATGCAGTGAGTCCATTGTCTTCTAAAGGCAGATTAAGGTCAAGCGTCTTTACTTCCCATTGCCTGGTGCAAGATGTTCCACTGGAAGGAGCTCAAACGTGTCAGTTACGCATAGTCTCTGGCACTTTTATAAGGCATTCCCATAAAGATGGTGGGGTCCCTCGTCCCCAGGCATAGAGGAGAGCAAATTTAGAATTTGTTCCCTGTTGTTTTTTTCCCTGCACTTGCATTAAAAACTAGAGTGAAATTTTCCAGGAATAACTGAAACAATAGCCTGGGCTGGGAAAGTTTACAAAGTTTGGAGCGGATGGGAACAAAACTGAAAATGGGCACCAGGGTGAGCTTGGCCAGCACTGTGACCACCCTGGCATTGGAGATCTTTCACAAAGGCTGAGTGGAGAATAGTTGAAATTGCAGATGAAGAAGCTCTTTTAGGAAGTAAGATGTCCTGTTTTTCTGCTGGTCTGGCAAGGTGAAATAGTTCATGCCGTGGTCAGATGTGTGCCACTGAGGGAATGGCAGTGCATGGTTGGGAGGGAGATGCAGGACTGGCATCCAGCAGTTCGACTCACTTAGGCTGCTTCAGGTGTACGACACCAGGTGACAGATCACTCTGCTGTAGCTGCCTACAGGGCAACAGGCAGTTTTTATGCCATGTTTTCCTTCCTGTGCTACCATATTACCTTTTTTTTTTTTTTACTCCTTTGCAATTTAGGCTGATAGTCTGTGGAGCTGTATGTTGTATTACTGCCTCTATTACCCATTCTTCCAATCCAGAACGTGTCAGTTATTGTACAAGGGCTCTGCGCAAAAACACTTTGTGATCACCCTAGTGCGAGTAAGATAAGATAGGAATGTCCTTCTGGTACCAAAAGGGAGGAAGAATACATCTCTGTAAGGAACGAAAGAGGGAAGAGAAGATACGGTTTTGATCTCTAGAGTAAATGCCAGCAGAAGGCCAAGAAAGCAGATTAGCTGAGGGAAGTTCCTGGGAAAAGCAAGGTTGTGCAGGAAGGGCATCTGGGCAAACACAGCAATAAACAACTCTTGAGGAGACTGTGCTGCTGATAAAGAACTTCCTAGAAAACAAAGCACTGTGTACGGTGATGAGGACAGGAGGCCAAATAGATAGCACTGAACTATCACATCTGTCCTGCAGCATTTTAGCACCTAGGAGAGGGAGACGACCTTCATGATTTACAACCTATTGACGCTAACATATGAGCAGTCTGAACTTCAGGTGTGTTCTGGTACAGCTTTATTGTGGTTTTATGTTTTGTTGTTTATATTCAGTTAATAAACAATTTTTATTGTGGAAAACATAGTAAAATTATGTCTCTGAAATGCAACTTCCTCCTAATGACACCAATTCCTAAAAACTTGTTTATGTAAAGACAGAGCATTCATTTTCTTACATACAGTAAGGAATAATTTTTCCTGCCTTCTGCCATCTAGATTCCAACTGGGAGCATATGATGCAGCTCTGACCCAGATTCACCTACCATCTGGACTACCTTTTAGAAATACCCTGTTTCATTGTTTGTAGAATCCATAAAAGCTCTTTAGCTTTGGCTCCCCAATCCATTAAAGAGGATCTCAGATATAACTGCACAGAGTACAGCAAAACACAGCAGACATGTATGACAGAAACAGCTGTTGCTTACAAGTATCCAGCCTTGTCACCTCCAGTTTACTTTCAGTCTTACCAGTAACTAGTTCTTTCATTGGAGTAAGCAGAACTGAGTTTCCAAAAGAGCCTGGCTTGAATGACCTCACTGCGCTCTCCCTCCATGTTAATACATGGTATTTAGCCGGTCTGTGAAGAGCCCTTGGGAAGACCAAGACCTCATTTCTCTTGTTGGCTTCAGAAGTTCATGGGGCAGGTGAATGAATGCTGCTGGTGTTCAAACAAAGCTGGAAATCTCAAGCAGGTGGCTGTTGCCTCTGTGAGATTGGCTATGTGAATTGATGTATCAGAACAAAACTAGTTAGCTGCATATCAATAGGAATTGAAGTAGTGAATTTCCAGATGGCAATGACCACACTTGGCACAAAGTTAAGAAACAGCTCTTATGTTAATGGAGTAGCACTGAAAATCATTTCAAATGAAGGCATTTTCCCCAGGAGGTTTTGTTTTAAGTTGTGTTACCACGGAAAGATTCAGAATGTTAATTTGACCAACGAACCCTTTCTAGCTAATCAAGCCTCAAAGTATTGATGACAGATGAAGCTGGTGTAGGAAAACTTTTGGAAAATAAAATTTTTGATTCTTACCTCCTGTAGAGTTCCTTATTGTTCTCATAACCATTTCCTAGCTCATGAAACAGAATGCAACTGCATTAACAGTGAAGAACAGAAACTAATTGGCTGCTTTAATGATGATAAACATCGGGATGTACATTGGAAGGTTGGTGTGTAGTAGTCTGCTGATTTTGAAGAAATCTATGTAGTAAGAAAAGGCATTCTTTTACAGATATCTGATATATAAGCTGTGTCACTGAATGTTTTAACATAAATTATTTTTATTGCTTTTGTATTTTTTGCAATGCATCTGAGATACATATGTATGTATGTAACTTTTAAAGTAAAATTATCCTTCTAAATTTTAAATAAACATGTGGTAACTGTCTGCTTTTTAGAAAAAATAGTTTATACTGCCACAAGTTGTCAGAATTAGCACCTTTGAGTAAAAATTAGATAAAATTCAGAGAAAATTAATTTGAAATTGTAACCTTGCATATTTGTGCATTACAGCTGACTTTGTTGGTTATAACCTTTCAGTTAATGAACAAAGGTGATTTATGTGTCTGGTTAAGACCAGCGTGGCTGGAATTTTGAAATCAAGAACAAATGTTTTCCTCGCAGAGTCCATAATGCAAGAGTTGTTTGGTTTTTTTTATTTTTTTTCCCAATCCTTCAAAATAATAAATTAAAAAATATAATAATCTACATGTGGGAAAATGTGAAAAAATAAAAAAGCTAAATGCACTACACTATTTTAGATTGTTTTGACCTATTTAGGAAACTAAGAACTTCAACATTTTGGACGTAATTCTATCAGTATTTGGCATCTACCAAGGAGTGTGCCAATTGTTACCTGTAAATATGAAACACTTAGGAGCTAGAATGAGGTTGTTGAAGAGAAACCAAAGAATTACAGATTCAGTTTGCTGTCAATTAAAATGTGATTTGAACCTTAAAGTAAATCTCCCAACATTAGCAATTGCCAGGGCTTTTCAGGATCACGAGGCAGAAATCACTGTTGTTTGCTTTCCTGTTGTAAATGACATGATTTGCATGTTCATGACACAGTCTAACTGAGAGGAAAACAAAGTTAATATCTGAGACCATCTAAAATGAAATAATGTTGTGATTTGTGCCAGATGGATGCCTGAAGTAATTACAATGTCAGGGCTTCCTAAGTAGGGTAACGATACAGACCTAATTCTGGTCAGTCTGGAGAAATCTATTTTGATGAACTTACTTTCAACTCTGTTTAGCTCAGACATATGTTGAAAGATAACCTAACGGGATGTTACTGCAATCTGTTTGTATTTCCCAAAGCTATTGAATATACTACTGCCATAATTATACCAATGATGGTCTGTACAAGTACTGAGACAAAAAGGCTAAAGCCTGTTATTTTTCTACTAAGTATGAAGCCTAAAGAAATAATCTCTGTCACCTTGGTGTTGCGGTTTGTTATGAGCAAAATAGTCTTGACTTGGGACACTTTGTTGAATTTAATTTTTTATCAATTAACAGATCATGGATTTGGGTATTGAGGGGGAAGAAAAAAGAAAGAACATAAACAATTAAACAAGTCAACTCCTTTCCTTCCCCTTCCCCAGTCTCAGCTTTACCCAAACACCTATCCTAACCCCTTCCTAGTCTCGGCTTCCCTTATTGTCACTGCAGATTAGGTTCAGTGTGCCCCAGCTCCTTTGGTGAGGTGAAGAGAACTGCAGGAGGTGGCCTTATGTGCCATAATGGTATATTTCTGCTCCTTTGTTTTACTGTTTTCCCTGCCATTCTCCTCTTAATGTCTCTGCTCTAGAGTGGCTTCCACAGGCCAAAGTCCCCTTGGGGGTGTCCTTGCCCTGGCACGGGTTCCCCACGGCCGCAGTCCCTTGGGGCTGTTGCTGCCCCAGCGTGGGTCACCCACAGCTGCAGTCTCTCAGGGGTGACCCTGCTCCTCTGTGGATCACCCATGGCCGCAGTCCCTCAGGGCGCCGCCATTTGGCATGGAGCACCTCCTGCCCAGCACCATGTCTCCCACGCCTCGCACCTGCCACTGGCTCTCTTAAACCTGCCTGAGGTTTTTTGGAGTGAAGAGCTGTTTTATGCTGGTTTCAGAGCTGGATGGAACTGTCTGTTACTGGCTCAGGACTATCTGCCATACAGGGCACCACTGCAGCCCTCTGCTACAAAAACCCTGCTGTTGCAGCTGTGGTGCAGCTTTTTCCAATCTCATTTTGAAGTTTTACTCTGCAAAAACAGTGGACAGACAGACTTGAATCTGCAGTACTGAATTTTGTAAGGTTTTGGAGGAAACAGTTAACTTCAAGGAAGGGCTGTTCGATGAATAGCAGATAAAGAAAAAAGAGCGTAAAGAATAGTTTCTTAAGTCTTAGTTGTGTGTCTTAGTCCTTGTATTTCATTGACATTGGAGTTGTCTTTCACCTTAACAAGAGACAGCTGTATTTCCTCATGGACTGCTTCAAGATTAGTTCTGAGAGGTAAGCAGCATGCTCATTTACCTTAAGCTACAGCACACTTCATGCCCTTATTCTTCCTTTGCTGCACATTAATATATTATTTGCTATATTGCTGAAACAGTCATTGAGCTCACTGGGAGGAAATCATTCTTCAGTGAGCAGAGGCAGCAGAAGGCCAAAGCGCCTGGGAGTGGGCGCTCTCTTGCCTGTGTGCTCACATTCCCGGTGGGTGATGGTCACCTCCTGGTCCATAAACCGGGATTTCAGACGTACATCCCCAGTGTGCTGCCTCTGGATGCACGGCTCTTCCTTTGTTTCCCACTTAAATCTCGACAGACGTATCACAGCTGTGTCATCTCCTAAAGAGCTCAGGACTAAACTAGCTGATGCTGAGAATTTAGTTTATCTGTGTGAGCTCAGTAGTCTTGGTTCAAGTTACTGTCTGAAGGCTCAGAAGTGGAATGCCCTCTTGGTTAACATTTCATGTGAGTTTAAAAAGCTCTTCGAGTTTGTTTTCTAAGTGGTCATACTCTAAAATTTACCTTCACTTTAAAGAGGAAAACTGGGATTTGCTAGGATTTGAATGTCTGTTTGGATCCCACATTCTGAGTCAAATGCTTCTAGACTGCAGGTCTTGTGGCCGACATATCCTAGTCATCTGAACAGAGCAGTCTATTGTATAAATTGTCCAAGGTCTATTTTATTCAAAATGATCTATCATTCTAGCTTTGCATAAGCTGAAGGAAATACCTTTTTGTAAAGCTGACTGAAAGTCAGTTGACCGAATTGTGTAAAAAGAGTTTGGTATTTCAATTTAAAATTATATTGAGGATGTAGGAGAAAAGGAGAGATCTTTTTGTGCTGAAAGTTATGATTAGGACAAAAATAATTCTAGCACAATGATCTCCCTTTGGAAAATGGGGTTTCATTAGAATCAGCTTTCAGCTGAGTCTACAAGAGCTGTCAGTCACAAGAAGAGGCCATTAAGGCATGAAACTCGATGGAAAGATTGTAGGTGCACAGCCTGTGTTTTTGTATCTTCAATGCAACAAGTACCACCACACTTTTTGACGTGAGAAATATGAGAATATTTTATTTAGTCAGAAATGCTGAAGCACTGAATTTCAGAATTAAGATTCTTGCAGGGGGAGGAGTGTGCTACTTTATTCTGAATTCTGTGAAGAGCTTAGATAGTATATTTTTTCTGCCTTGTAACTCATCTGGAGTGTTGTTGAGTTTGGTTTCTGATGTGATGTGTATGTGTGATGTTGGACATTGCATAATATATATATATGTTTTTTTGAGAATCTGTGACTTGGCAAAACATTTGCTCTGACGAGGTTAGCTGTATGTTTTACCCCAAGAGTTTCTTAGCAATGAAACACTAGGGTCATCTTCATGAAAATCATTATAAATAACTGCCAAAACACTTGCATCTACTATTAAAGTAGTATATATCCCAAGTTTAAAAAGAGAAACATATTTCAAATTTTTAGTATTTTCTACATTAATTAAATCAAAGGACTTTATAGTGGTAATTAAAATGACAGAAATCTAATTGATAGTGTTAAAGTAATGTACAGTAATTCTTTTTGCTGTTTTATTACTATTTCTGAATTGCTGGCTATTGTAATCATATCTTTCTGAATGAGATGTTACTGAAATTGCAATTCACACATAAAGGGAGAAAAAAACCCCAAACTCACAATATTTTTGTTGTCTGTGATGAATGCTTGACATCTAATGTTTTTTGATATATATGAATAGATGGCAATTGCCACTTACCCATCCAATTTTATGTGATGTGCTATCAAACTTGTTCTGGCTGCGTGTAGCATAATTTTCACAGAATGTGGTGATACCTTTTGGATTTAGCTTTCAGGGCTTTTGTATCAGTTACATTTTCTGATTTATTTTAGTGCACATATTCAAGCCATTCAAAAACTAAGGCTCTCAAATTTATCTGTATGTGGTCTGAGGAGACATAACACTTACCTCACTGGTCTAAGAACAGCCCTCAGTAAACAAAAGCTGGTTTTTCAAAAGAGTAATGCAACCAGTCTATGTGCTCTGGTTATAAGAAACAAGCAAACCAGTGTGAGTAGTTGGGGTTGTTTGGTTTTTTGTTTTTCCCCAGATATTGTTGTATGCTGTAGTGCACATAAACTATATCATAGGCTACTTGGTCTTCTACTAAGACATTGTTTCTTCAAAGGAGTTTCCCACCTTCCTTTCGTCACTTTCCCTCACTTTTATTTCCATCAGTCTTCAGTCAGCCTCCTGTTCCCTAACATCTGCAAACTCATCCTAAGATGAAAACTATATTTGGACTAACAGCCATAAGACATCTCTGCATATTCAGTCTTGCATGGACTCCTTGGTTTTTGACAATTACAGATGTGCAAATTTCAGCATATGGTATGCTTTATCCAGCTCATTGAGCTATTGGAGTGGGCAAAATCAAATAGAGTCAGTACTATATATACCAGAATAAACTTAAACAGGCAATGAGTAATGGACAAAATAACTGAGAAAAGGAACATTTTCTTAAAAAACCCCAACAAACAAACAAAACAAACAAGCCTCCCAGATTTCATAGTCTTGATCTTGAAAAGAAACTGCAAAAAAACTTTAAAAATGAACGTCAGTGCTAAAAGTAAAATCTCATTAGATACTAAATGCAATGGAGACATTGGCATTATGGCAGATGATTGGTTTTCCTGACTAACACCTCCTAACTCCCAGCTGTTCTCTGGGTGCTAAGTATTTATTCCTCATTCTTGGGAAATATATTACGAGTTACTGCTTCTTGCCCTGCCAAAAGCTTTTTCTGCTCTATAGATGTCTAACTCCTCTTTCCTAAAGATTGTCTGATTGTTCTGGAATGAAGCTAATTATACAAACCAAGTGTTTTCAAATTTTTACTTAGCTTGATGCTTGCTTTCTTTTTTTCAAGTCTGATAAAGGGTTTGAGTGTCAAAAAGCTTTTGTTTCCTTCAATATCTCTATCTGCTGATGTAAGAAGAAGATACTATCTCTGCAAATGCTACTTCAGCTGTTCCTAACACACTATTATTGCTTGTCCTTGTTTCACCTGGTCAGTAGTTGGAGGTTGTAAAGGTTTCTGAAGGTTGCAAAGGCAGATGAGTTAGGGAGAGATTAATTTCATCCACCCTTGACACAGTTTAAAACTTTAGCATGTGGGTCAAACTAACCAAATAGGCACAAGCAAAAGATAATGATGTTATTTTATTGCTTATCCTATTGTAGAAAAACAGGAACAAAATGGGGGAAGAAAACCAAAATTTTAACCCTGTTAAAATCCATCTAGTTCCCTTCCCCACTTTTCCCTTCAAAAATGACTGATTCTGGAGCAGTGTTTATGCCCAGATAGATCTCCAGGATACAGTCAGGACCTGATGGCTTACCAAAAACTAAACGGAGGGAAGGCCCTCTGGTTTCCATGATACTGTTCAGGTGAGTAAATTTAAGTATAGAAAAGAGATGACTAGAGAACTGATTGCTCTCAGGAATTTAGGATTAGGATGCTGATACTTGACAAGCTGTATGCAGAACAAAATGCCATTTTATTGTCGGACTTAGTTGCACTTTGCATTTGACTCTCTAATACTCTGTTACGGTGGACTTCATGTACCAATATTGTTTGTTTATGTGGCTGACATATAATTTTGAGTGAAAAATGGTGCACTTAACCTCCCATTATTAAACTTTTGAGACTTTTGTCTGCTTTCCAAAACTGAATTACATTTGAATTTCTGTAGTGGAGTGTTTTAACTAACCTCTTCTTGGTGTGACATTTAAATGTGGCAGTTCTCTTTTTCTCTCTCTCTAAAAAACAAAACAAACAACTTTCAATAGTAACATTACAATGAAGTTCAAAGAACTTTTACACAACTTGGAATATATTTTGTAATTATCGTGGTAGACAGATTGTTCTCAAATGCAATACTCCAGGGTATCTCCAGTGTCTAAACTCGGTTAAATGAACTAGAGCTCTGTTTTAATCTGTTTCAAAGAGACACCTATTCAGTCCTCCCTGCATATGATGGTTTTACCTGGAGCCTCAAAAAGATATTTGTGGAGATTAGAATTTGAATAAATTAATTTTCAAAGGGAAAGAGAGAATACACTAAAATACATGTGTTAAGATTTATTAATGGTTGCTGAACTTTCTATACCGTGTGTTAACATCTGTTTGCAAATGCTGTGCATTTAAGCTGTGCGTTGTTTTGGGAAAAAATGTGCATGTATTCCTGGTTATGGTTGGAATGTACTTTCTTGTAATAACAAAGCAAAAACTAAAGATATGGTAGGTGAGTACCATCACGGAGAGGAAGACAGGCAAGCACTAAATCAAACTAAATAAGATGCACTTTGAGAAATGCTGCAGAGATTCGAGATATTTTAGTTATAAATTATTCAATTTCCAGGCTTGCTTTCCTAGTAATGCAAGTTCATCCATAGAGTAGTAGTAAGAGGCAGTAGCAATTATAAGTATTTTTAGCAAATAAGTATTAGAAGTTCTGAGTGCCATAAAACTATACCTTTTCTAAACATTATATCTGAGCTACCTATAATTATGAAATTGTTTTGAATAGCTTTAAGTTCCTACACTTTTCAAGTATAGTAATTGAATGTTTTGGCCTCCAAAGACACATCCCATCTGTGTATGCACTGTGCAATTTGTACGTAGTGTGAACCTGATTCATGGTATGACCTGATCTGCACATTTAGTCCCAAACAGAAATAGTGTAATTTAGAAAGAAAGTTGCACATTTTCTTGTATCCTTGGTAAGAGGTAGAAAAGATTTAACTGATAAATTTGTGTATATGCTTTTAGCTGATAACCTTTTGGAAACCTCTGAGATTTTAATCTGCCAGAGCTATTGTATTTGGAAGTTGGCAGAAAGCAAGATCAAAAATTCTTTTTCTTGTGACTCAACAATTTAGTATAGGGTTATTAATGCTGTCTGTGTTTAGCATATTTCTTTCTCTGATTTACAGTGATGTTATTTTGTACTTGCATATTTGTCTTGGAAAACTGTTGTTTTTTGTTTTGTATATGATTTGGGAGATAGGAAAATCTTGTCACAAAAATGCTTGTATATCCACTTATATGCCAATGTAATGGTGTAACAGTTGGAATTACTGTTATTTTGTAGAAATTCTTGTGGAGGAGGATTTAAATCTTATGATGTCATATTCACTCTTTCATTGAAATAAAAAATAAATGGTTTAGACGGTCTACTACTAGTCATAACATTTAGATTAAATGAACTAGAAAATAATCATGCTTGAGACACTGTGTCCATAGGCATAATAGCATGTGATTCTTTAAAACTGTCCTTCCATTTATGTTTGTTATTTATTCACCTCCCCCAGGAAGATCAAGCAAGATGAACTATCTTTAAGTCAGTAAATGTCCTGGAAAGGGGTTAGTTCAGTGGCAGTGCCTCTCTGTTCAGCATAGCTGGCTTTAAATTTATGAAAATTCCGCACCCAGCAGTAAAGCCTTTCATGGTAACTGGGCAGTTGGCCATGGATTTGTTTTGAAATTCAGTTAGTTCTGCGGTGACTAAGGATGCACTCAAAGATCCACAGCTAAGACTTTGTGTGCGTATTCCTTCGCAGTTTGTTAGCTAAGTGAAGATAACCTAGTCCGTTAAGACAACTTCAAGGACCATGAAAATTATGGTTAACTCCAAAGGCATTTTTTTGGCGCTGCACAAGTTGTTGCTTACATTACCTCTTAGTGAGCAAGGGTTTTGTTCATTGCATTTGTAAGTTAGTATTGTTTCCCTCCATCCTGTACAAAAAAATTAAATTGCAAATAGCTGTATAATGATAGGTTATTAATAAATGATTAGTGAAGTGATTTTCTGATTTATTGATTGCAGAAAATTAATCAAAGATTACTTGTTGGCACTCGAGTCATTGACCTCAGTAGTCTTTTGGCTGCGTGTGAATGAGCAGTGAAAAGTACCCAGATCTAAAGATCACTGAAGTCAAAAGAAAATCTGCTTGGTGTAATGGGCTTTGGATGAGCGTGAGAGAGAGAACCCTGGAAGTAACACAGTACTTGCTCACCTCTCTTGAAATGTTTCTCAAGTCAATTAGCTGGGTGACTTGTGCCACCCCCAATTCCAGTACTGTGTAATGATCTGTTGTACCCTATTTTCTGTTTGCATTCTGTTAGCATTTGTGCAAAGTACAAAATTGGAAACATTTAGATAAGCACTCAAATCCATTATCACAGTTTAGATTAATGACATTCACTTACATAATGTGGCCTTGAATTAATAGCCAGGCTTTATTTGGGTTATTAAATCAGAGGCTTTCTATGAAACACGTGCAAGTTTTAAAAGTATTTTTAAGTGATGTGCAAGCTGGGTGACTAATTAAGGTTGCTAATGTCCCTGTGGCAGTACTATAGACTAGAGAAGAGGCCAGAGATTACTCCTTTCATGTCCACCAACTTCCTGTTGTAGGTAATTGTGTACCAAGTGTTTACGCACACCCGTACAGACACACACAGTGTTGCCTCTCTGGGGCACGCAGCCTGCTGGGGGTGTGTGACGTGAACATCTCATGCTGCTTATTTTCTCTTGGCACAGCACCGCTCTGATCTCACCACATCCCATATTTCAAAGGGATAAAGAGGTTTGCCTGGTGCTGTTTCATTTATCATAACTTATAATTTTGTCTCTTCATTTTCTCTGGGAACAGTGAGCATTCTACCAATTTTATTTTTTGTAAGTATCCTTTCCAAAGAGGAGTTCAGCGCCCGTTCTCCTTTATCTTCTGTGTTTTGTTCTCATTCTGTCTCTCTCATCTCAGACTGGTTTTACTGGCAGCCTGCTGCATTATAGCGAGGCTGCACTGTGGGTTTCCAGCTGATGGTAGCTGAAATCATTGGAAAGTTGCAGCTCTCCGAGGCTGTCACTGAGCTATTTGTGTTGCTTCGACCTGTAGGCTTTTGCTTCTGGATGAGCTGCCTGTGTGCATTGCTGCCAGTGGGCACGTGGACATCCTCTGCTACTCAGTGTCTCTTCGTGTGTGAGAGCTTACTCTACCAGAAGGTTTTGACATTGCCATCACTCGTCAGATTGCACGAATGTATCGATGCCGTGTGGGCATGACAGTTAGTTGGGGATGAAGAAAATCATATCTTTCCTTCTCAAATGCTTCTTTAAATTAATAACATCTTAATAAACTTTATTTTATTAATTAACTTGAAAACAACCAAATGAATTTCAGTAACATGTAGTGAAGCAGATAAACAATGAAAATTAACCATTTTCTTGGGTAATACAAGGTGAGACCTTCAGTCTTCCATTCAAACTTCGAGTCTGTGAACAAGGCTACACTTGCAATCACGCACAGGTGACCTGGGAATCTTTGATTTAACCAAGAGCTGCAGATTTCAGTGATCTTCAGAAAACATGATGAAAGATGGATTTTAAGTAAATATTAAATATTGCAGAACTTGTGATGTAGTCAGAATTTTCATAATTCATAGCACTTCCATTTGCCCAGAATAGACAGAGAGTTAGCTACTGTATCTTTATTTTAAAGTGTGGGTTGTCATTTGTGGTTTGTTTGTTTAGTTGTTTTTTTTTTTCCTTAATTGAATACAATAAAAAGGACTGGGGATTCTTTATGATTTATTATTTTTATGCAGATACAGTTAATTTTATTTTGTGCCCAATTTGCTGTTTTCCTTTTGTTGAACAAGAGAACAATGAGCATTGTTGAAGCTCATCGATAAAGTCAGATTCAAATCTGAAATAAAGCTGGTAGTTGAACAAGGGGTAGCCAGAATTTATTCTTCTACTGAAGTCACTTGAGCCTTTCCTCTTCTTTACTGTCTTTTCTCTCAGCCCACTGAGCACTGGGATGAATTATTACTTCACTGGGTGACAGTCAGGTGCTAATCACATGAAGAGACTACTTGAGCTGTCTCTGCCATGAGCATTGTAGTTTCAAGCTGAGTGACACTTAAGACACAATTTGAAGTTTTTTCAGTGGCAGAAAATGGTAGGTACATATATTTATAATTATGCTGGTGATAAACAGGGATATATGGATATAGAGAAGTACTACCATAACTTCTGTTGGGAGGCTTAGGCGGTACATGCTTAGATAGATTTTGTAGTGTGAGAAAATACTAATAAAACCTCAGTTAGGTGTGGAGTCTGCTCTTAGTCTTGTAAACACATAAATAAAGCCATATTTCTGTGCCATAGTGTAGCTGTAATGATAACATATGGCCTCCAAGCTTTTAAGACTTTTTTTTTCTGGAAACATTTATGCATCATTAATACTTAGCCCTTCTGGTAGGGAATAAAACAGCATTTTGGAGCATTCCCTTACCCATTGCCTTTTCTCCCCGTCTCAGCACGCAGGCATGTTTGAAAAGCAAGTCAGAGCTATTTAGAACACCCATTATTGGGCATCCACCCTATTATGCATTTTTCCTAATATAAAATGTCACTTGCAGTCAGAAGGTTTTATGATACACAATAAATGTGTAAGTGTGCAAATTACCTACACTTTTTCCAGTGCAGTGATCTTGATGCATCACTGATTATTTAGTACTAAATAGGGTCATCATCTTGGAATTCCGATGTACCTGAGCACATGGTATCTGCACCTACAGGAAAAGATATGTCTTAGGTGCATGTAAGCAAAGTACTTATATTTGAGCATGAGTGATTTTCTATCTTGCCCTCGCAAGTAGTATTCTTTAGTATATCTTTCCTTGGAAACTCTTTGCTTGCACAGGTAATTAAGGGAAAAAAGGCATTGCTATTTTCTATATCTTATTTTTTTGGTCTGAGCAAGGACTTCTTTAATCTTTGATTTCACGGCTGCAGAAACTGTGGAAGAACTTACATTTATTCTCAGACATTCTTTTGTACTTGAGAGCTTGGTTTGCTAGGCTTGTCTTCCTCCTGGGGCAGGAGAGTGTGTGTGTGTGGGTAGCTGGGGATCCCAGCCAGGTGAGGCTGCTCAGGGAAATTACTGCCTGTACAGGTGCGCTTGAGGTTGTGGCCGTCACACCGATAAACAAGAGTTGAGATCAGTCTGCAGCTTTTCACTCAGTGGAGACTCCGGTTAGGTCTCTCTCTTGTATCCAGCTATTAAATTTTCCTGTTAAATTATATTAAAGATAAACCAAACGCTTGTTTTGATAATAGGGTGCTTCAGGTCTCTTGATGTAGCTGAAATTTTATGAAGATGAGCAATCTGGATCTAAGGTATGTGGCAAAATTTGGTCGTGCAGTGTATTGTTTGGCAGAGTGGAAATTCTGTTGCAGCAGCTTTATTTGATTGTTTGTTTCTAAGCTGTAGACTGTTAATTAAATAAGCAATAGGAGAATAAAGCCAGGCATTAATGTTGTTACATATTTTGATATTGAATCCTATTTTATGTTCCCCATTAATTTTCAGGCTTTGGGTTGAAGGTTTTTCTGTTGATGATACCAAAGTGCATCCCAGATACTGACAAGAGTAAACTTGGAGGTTTGGCAGAAAACAGTTGGGGTTTCTGGCACCTATGAAGTTTTGGAAATAGTTTGGGAGTGTTAGAATAAGCCTATTAGCTGGATGTTTCTGTAGAAGTGATCGGCAGTTAAAGCTAACAGTGCTGACATTTACATTGTTTTGTTTAGGTGTTAGACTTTATAAGATACTGAAAAGACTGAAGCAATTTATACGGTGTTGCAGGCTGTCTCAATGCTCTGAGGACTGCGTTGCCCTGTGTTGCACTGGTTTTACTTCCACGCATGGGGTTAGAAACCTATCTCTTTTTCTAGGAGATAAATAAGTATGTGAATTAAAAAGGCAGCAGAGCAGTGAGGACTGGGTAGCAAAGGAAAAATCTAGCTCTTACGGAGTGACAAGAGAATGATTATGGGAATGACACCTGCCTGTATTTCTCTGAATGAAATGAATTTCAGAGAGTGGGTTGTGCAAAGAGTTAATGATGTTTTAATCAAGTTGTTTTTTTTTTTCTTCCCTCATGTCACCTGCACCTCTTCATTAAATAATCAGGAAGGTGATTTGAGGTTGTGTGGCCCATCAGACATATACAATGGGGCTTGTTGTACCCGGTAAGCTCCAGTGGGTATCTGGACTGGCTGTTTGAACTGCTCTAGGTTTAATAACTTTTGTTTATTAAAGGAATAAAATGAGGCAATAGGAGGCCGCATCTCCTCCCCCCAGGTGTGTTTCTCTCTCCACTGGTGAGGAGGGAGTGGGGGAAAAATTGTACCTTACTTAAAAATTGTGGTGTTCAAGATTATCAGGCAGTTTGCTATTAGGAGGCATGCTAAATGTCTTCTATTATCCTATTGAAATGTTCTTGCAGTAGCTTAAAATAACGTAAACCAAGGCTCCTTGAAAGACTTTTAAATGTGTAGTAGTAATAGTTTGAACTCCAAAAAAACAGGAGGAGAGTACAGAAAAAGCCTGCTTTGTATAGCATAGTTGGATACCAAGGCTTTACTCTTACAAGCCTGCTCTGATCTTTCAATTTGTTCATAGAATTAAGGTACTTGTACAGCTGTGAAATAATTTTGAGGTGTATTTATTTAAAATCTTCTCTAAGAAGTAGCCTCCTGAGGTGAGAAACTTGTTTTCTTGAGAGGATACCAGTCATCCAGTGTTCCTTGAGCATCCTTCACCTCAACATAGTACAGGCTATTCAATACACCGAAGTCTGTTCAACAGCAAAAAAAGACACAGTTTTGAATGGGAACCACATTTGGGCTACTTTACGCCACAGGGGCAGCTGGTTTAAGGATGCTGAAGTTCACAGGTTTTAACGGGACATCTGGGAGGCACTGCATTAAAGCCAGGCCAAGTACATTACGTGTTTTGGGAAGTATCAGTAAGTGTGTAACCTGCTGTGACCCTCTTTGGGAGCGCAACATGTTCTCTGCTCTGCAGCGCTAAGTGGAGATGTCCTTGTGTTTTATGAGTGCAGATACTGAAATCCTATTTGACTGTTGTGTAATAGAACAAGATAGCGGAGAAATCTTGCATTTAGTGCTTCCCATGAACTTTTTTAATGCCTCCAGTCAATTTGAGTTGCAGTATCTCGCCAACTGTTCCAGGTTGCTTCAGAATTGTTACATGCAGCACGCCCCTGGCATTTTGCTTTAGGAGTGAAACTAATTGAGTCAATTTTGGAGGACAAAATGCAGAAGCTGCTACAGTCTGGTTATGTACCATAGCAATATTTCTGGTACGGATGTGAAAATAACTATTTGAAGAGTTTCAGATTTGTATCCTTATGTAACAGTGCATTTTCTATGACAAATACATTAATTACATGTATGCACTCTTGTTCTTCACTAGTAGATGATGAGCTGTTTATTCTGTCCTACTAGTAAAGACTTCTGTATTTTGGTACTTAAAATTGTGGATTCTTTTCCTTGAGTCACAGCTGAGGCTATAGATTTTGATATCATATATGTAACATGTTTAAAAACTGTTAGACACCATTTGGATGGTGCTGTGTACTTTTTCTCTCGCTCCGTTTAATTTTTTTTTCAGCAGGCTTCCAAACTTCTGTTTCTCTTTCAAAAGCAAAATGTAACAATTTGGTGCCTAGAGAAACACCCAAAGTCTATGTAGAAGGTTGCTGTCCTGATAATTTAACAGGGATCTTGACTGAAACTGTTAATCTTCCTTATGTATAAAATTGGGTAGGAAACATAATTCCTGACCCTGTATGTTATATCATTTGCAGGTCAACAGTTTTGTGTTCAATTATTGATATTATTGTCACAGTTGAATACAAATACAGTAATTTTTGTTATGATATTAGGTAAACACTTCTTAGTGAATCTTCCTTTTTTTTTTTTTTTTTTTTTCAAGGGGGAAAGGATTGTACCACCCAATTNTTTTAATTCAAGGTGGAAAGGATTGTACCACCCAATTTAATAGTCTAGTCAAGATATATTTTGTAAAGATTCCCCTGGTAATGCTTTGAGCTATTCAGAAACAAACACACTTATGACAGTATAGGAAAACTGATGAGTGATTACATCTTAATGGGTGTGGGTTTTCTTAGCATAAATAGGAATGAAAGAATAGAGAGAAATTGGAAAATATAATGGTGTAATGGCACAGGTTTTAATACTGATGGTAACTGAAGGACAAGTTTGAGGACTGACATTTGTTTTCTTGGATAGCTCAGCTCATTAAGTGGGACCTAAATTGATTCCTTTGGATTTCTCTGGCCTGAGTGATACAGCAGTTGGGCAGTGGCTAATGTATTTTATCCAATAGCTGATGGAGGGGATGATAAAGCTGGTTGAAATATATTTGCTGGCTGTAGGCAGAGAAGAATTAATTAAGAATTTTAATTCTCATCTGAGTGAGAATTTATACTTTGGAATTTATAGCATGGTTAAAGTTAACTATAATTTTCTTTGAAAAATCATATGTCATTGGAGTATGCTTACTTGGAAGCATTTAAGAAATTCTTTGTTTATAGATTTTGGAACATTGGTAGAATAAAAATACTGTAGAAATACAAATGTTTAAGGTAGACAGATACTGACTTCTGAAGTTTAAATTTAAAAAAACAAACAACAACCCAACCCAAAACCAATTAGGCATACACAATATAGCCCTGCATTGGGATCATTCTGGGTAGAATGTAGATGTTCATGAATCTAACTTGTCAACCAGCTTGAAGTAATTCCCAGTGACTGTGTTGACTCTTTAATTATGAGGGCACAACTAATCAGCTGAAAACTGTCCTCTTGCTGAATTCTGCCAAGAAATTGTCTTGACACCAGCAGATGCTTTTCCCCCCTTCTTTGCTTTTTATTTTTTTAAACGTATATTTTAAGCCACAGAAAAGCTTATGAACCATCTTCTGTCATCTGAGGAACAAACTTGGTGTTGGTATGATGGCGCGAATGACTTGTTTATGCCAATACGAGTAAAGCAGCTGTCAGCTATTGGAATGGAATTTTGTGTAGTAGTAGGTCACCTTACAGAAGAGGGTATTAGCTAGCTAGAGGAGCAGGGAACGCACAGTCTTTATTGAGCACAAATGTATCAGGCTTGCTTTATTAAATACAGCATATATTTTCAAAGATTTATTGTATAATTACCTTGATTAGATGAGAAAAAAGTGCCTGCCTAATCAAAGAGCTACAATTCATTGGTTTTAATAATCATTACTTTTCCCCTTGTGAAATGCAGGTGCTTGGTTTGAGTGTGAGGATGGTGGTGCTTATCTTCTACGAGCTTTGATTAATATCTAATTCTTTGCATCATGGAAGGAGCTAATCAGATATTCAATTTGCTAATCAGCTTCTCAATTTGATTAGTAATACACTAATCACTTAAGAAAATCAAATGTGACATATGTTTAAGGTTTTTCGACTTAGTTACAACCATCTCCGAGGGTGGGAAGGTAGGAGGATCTGCTTACTACTACCAGTTCGATGCGGCGTTAAGTCTGAGGCAGCTGCAGCCTCTCCAAGAGTACCAGAGAGGAGAGAGAGCTGAGAGGCAGATGCTGCAGGACTTGCTGTTACAGGCTGCACTTGAACTTGTGTCCCTGATGCCTGCTGCTTTACCTAGTCAACAGTGAAAGTGAGAAAGCAATGTCCCCACTGCTCAGCTGATTATTTATGTTCTCACTCTTGGGATTTCAGTGGGATTTCCTTTCTGTAGGTGGGTTTTTTTCTTTTAACTTATTCTGACTGTGGAAAAATCTTATTTTTAGTATTTAATTTTGCTTCATGACAGGTGTCACTGAGAAGATGGCAATATGTGAAATAGTCACCAGTGGTGTAGGACTTTTTTTTTTTTTTTTTTTCTTCACTGTTGACAGGCACTGCTACTTGGAGCAATGGGACTGTTTCTCTTGTTTTCACAGGAGAAGCCTTTGCTGGCCATCCCGTATTTCCTTTTTCTGTTGACTGTAAAATGCTCTCTCCTATTGAGGTTGTCAAAACTTGCTTCTTTTGGGTTTTTTTTCTTCATGTTTGTCTTTTTCCTGATGCAAAGTGGACAGTGCTTTGCTGCTGCTTTCATTGTACATAAGGTGCTTCGCTTATGTTTGCTCATTTGCTGATGCTCAAGGTGCGTTACTAAGCCTGGACTCTATTAAAATGAATTGCAAGAGGAGATGTACTTGAGCCCTTGTACATATTAAAAGTTAGTTAGCTGCTTCTATGCAGCTTTATTCATTAGTAATGCTTTCCGTGTGTTTCAAATCTGTAGGGATCTCTCTGCTAGGCCGTGATGGCTGTGTTTAAATCCAGATAGGGAAATAAACTAGAGTGTGAGCTATGCTGTCTATATGCTTCACATTTATAATGTTGTATACATTAATGAAACCAAAGTCAGAAGAGCCATCTGCTGAGGACATAAGAGACCAAACTGCGTGGCAGTGTTAGAGAAGTTGTTAAAATAGAGAATTTAATGGACTTTGTTACGTTAATTGCTTTTTTGCTTCAACTTTAAAAACATAGCATTTTGATTATTATTTAATCAATATTTAATTTCCACTTAAACAATTTTGTGCCTTCGGCTCTTAGATGGCTCCATCTCTTCACTTGTCCATTGCCTGGTGATATTCACAGTGGTAACTGGCTGAATATTGGTCTGAATAAGAATGGGGCATTTGTAGTTGGAGGCTGAAGACATAATTGGGGTGGCAACGATATCTAGCCCTGTGTGTTCCCTTTGTTTATCTTTATATAATGAGTAGGGGATTGGATGTATCCCCCTATGCTTCCAGTAGATTTAATATCAGCAGTAGCAAAAAATGTTCTTTTAGTCTGTATTTGACTAAAACTCAACACATGCTGACCATGTACTTATGAAAATAGTAAAAGCCTGGGAACTGAATGATACATATTGTGATCATTGTTTTTTTTGTATGCCACCTTCTAAAAGCCAATATGAGTTTGGCCTGTGAATGATGCCATTTTAAAATGTAGGAACATCGATTCTGAAGTAGCGTTAGTCTTCAGCTGCCTCTGCCTGAAGTACTTCAAGTTAAATACACTGTTTGCAGGTCTTCTCTAGGGAATGGGCATGCAGAATTCAAGGATCCATTTTAATATTTGATCATTGAATGGCCCTCAGTTTTTTCCCACCTTTTCATATTATGTGTCTAGATAGAAGGATGCATCTAAATTTTACTTTGAACTGAGATTGAAGAAGTCTGGGAGTATTTGTATTGTCTATTTTAGAGTTGAAAGTTGAATAGGGAAGAGGCATGACAAAACTGTTAGTGAAATTTCCAAATGGAACCTGATCTTGTTCTGCTCAGTAACTGAGGAAGACTTTACCAAGATTGTGTTCAGATTCATGACCTTTGATTATTTTTTACCTCAATGTCCATAAAGGATTACATTATTGTGTTACAGCAAAGTTTTGCTGCTTTGGTTTTGTGACAGAGTTAAGCCAAAGGGGTCCGTCTGTCAAGACAAACCTGGGGAGAGAGGCTGTGGTTAAGCCAAGGTTGCATCAAGGGCTGGCTGAGCGGTGTTTTCCATGTGGAAAAAGTATATTGTCAAGCGCTGAAAGCAACCTCCCCCTTCGCTGTGAATCCATGAGAGGATATTCCTCTGGGAGTATTTGTTTTGACTTCATGAATATTTAGTATGCAGTGTGTTTTGAATGCATTGTTACAATATTTCCATCTTAAATACCGCCATCAACAAAGAAAAAGAGGATGTCATCAGTTGAGATGGGGAGTTGTGTCCCTTTATATATGCTCAAATAGCCTTAGAAACTACTAATTTATGGCCAGATTATGCCACTAATACTCACAGATGGAGTAGGATGTTGTGGAAAGATTCTGCCCAAATGGCCGAGGCGCAGGCACTTTCTCCTTGGAAGGAAAGATGTGGAGAGGATATTCCCAGTGTGATTCGGTAGTGCCTGCAGTGTGGCAAGTCCTGTACCTTTTAACTGCAGTGTCACTAACAATGAAAAACAAACAATCCCGTGGTTCAGTCCTCATATTTCTTCACCCTGTTCTGTCTGTCTGTAGGAGTGTAGGGTGCTGACACTGCTGGTACCTTTCCAAAGAGCATAACAGCTGGGACTCAGGCTTGTGCGGTCTCTTGTTACTCTTTCACTGGTATTTCTGGAGAAGGAAAAAAAAAAAAAGAATTAAAAAACCCAACAACCCTTAACACTAGATCTGGGCATGTGTCACATGTCTCTGGCAAGCACTCAAAAGAGTATTCTGCTTTCTGGCGTTTCCCTCACAGTAAATATGCACAGTTGCCTACTGGTGCTCAAAAGGTATGTGATAATGAATTTTCCCATAGAAATGGGAATGTCATAGCAGCCTTCTTAAAAGCTCTCCCCTTATTAATAATACTAATATGCTCCTGGTTATCTGGAATAAGAAGGATATTTCCTGTGGTGTCATGCTCAAAGAAATGTGAGGCTTTCACTAGGTTGTAAATAAATCTGCCTGCTCCCTCTAAAGAACCAGAGACTGTGATAATGGCATTCAAAATGATGCTGACATCAGCCCAGTGGTTCTTGCCACCACTGAAAGAGCAAATAGTTGCCATTTAATTCTAATGCAGTGAGATAGCCTGGAGCTAAATAATACATTTTTGTTAGTAATTATTTAGCACAATCCCAAACTGCAAAATAAATTTACATATGACTTGTCCTTTGTTGTCTTACTTAGAGGGTATATGGGAACACAGGAAAGAAAATTACTTCAAGAAGAAGATGGTCTGTTTGCATTATATTTCAACTGTTAACATTATCAGAAGCCTTTAAATGAAAATGAAATATAAATAAGTTACTGGTTTTAAACATTAAGGACTCTTGCATGCAATATTTAACAATATTCCATCAAAGATATTACCTTTTTATATGAAAAGGAATGTATGAATAAGAAAACACTTCCCTCCATCCTTAGGTATGGAACTCCTGTTTGTAGTTGGTTTTATTAACGTTCAAATAATTGAACGTATACCGTGAAGGCTATGTGAAATTGTTCCTCTTCTTATTCAGTAAATTGAACAAATCAATTAATTACTTATAAATCTTTGTGGATGGATTTTTACATAGCTTACACAACGCAGTACTGGTGTTTAACTGAAGGTAAAATGCGATGGAGATTCGTTCATAGGCGGTGATGTGAGGCCCTGCTCTTTGTCCTTAGCTGTGGTCTTTGAACCTGTGTGCTTCTGAATGAGCTGGACATGACTGGGGGTGCTGAGGGGCTGTGAGAAACCTGTCCCCATTGGGACACCCTCCTTCCGCACCTGGGCCCTTGCTGGGCTATTGAGAACACTTCAGCCAACATATTGTCCAATGGAAACATGCCGGAGAGTCAGTAAATCCTGAAGATGACTATACTGATGAGTAAAGAATGATGTTTATCTTTAACAAGCTCCCTCAGTGGAGAGGAGTTATTTTATTTTTACATTTCTATGGTCTGGCTCCTCCAAGCCAGCCTGGTCGCACCAGAATTGCAGCGCTTCTGTCCCAGTATCATGGCCTGGTTTGTCTGCTCTAGGCATCCCCAGCAGTGGCCGGGCAGTGCTGGAGCGGGAATGCGCGGCCTGATCGGGGCCGAGAGCTGCTGCGGTTGCCTGCAGCCCTTCCTTGGCATGTAGGCTGTAGATAAATGGGGGAACTAATTATGTTTTTGTAGAGAGAAAGAACAGAACAAAAAAGGCTGAGATAATTCATCAGCGAAGAAAGGTATACGTGGAAAAATCTGCTGAAAATGCCCCTCTCTTTCTGATAATTCAGGTTTCAGTGATTATTGGTGTTCGCAGGCTGGGATAGAAGAGGCAGGAGGCTGCGTGCTTAGATAGGTCCTCTCAGACTAATAGATAGGTAGCGGGAGCTCTTATTGATTTGTAAAGTGCATCTTGACAGAGCTGCTTGAAAGTCTGGGAGTTCATTACCCAGCCCAGTCTAGAGCTGCAGGAATTTGTGCCTGAAGCCGCTGCTAGGGATAATTTTTCTCCAAATCAAGTCCCTTCTGTTTAAACAGGAATAAGACTGATAGTGGCTTTTCTGAGGTAAATTAATGTGATATTTATGGTAGCGTTATATAGGCTATACCATGTCCACTCAGGGTGTAGGCTATAGGTGTCACCATTCCCCTCCTTACCTGCATCCCGGGTGTCTGTTGTGGCCAAGCAGATAGCTCTTGAATTTGAAGCAAGGCCTACGTGAATGTTTTGTGTGCTGCTTAGTTCTAGTGTAAATGAGATTTATTGGGTTTTTTTAAGAGACTTTTTTTTTGTTGTTGTTGTTCTTGGGTGTTTCAATATGCAGCATTGGCTGCTCCATTTTCCTTTGGGAGAGATGATGAGAATGCTTTTATCTTTCTGAGGCAATCTAATGTAAAACGGATGAGGAGAAGAATGACAGCAATCACAAATGCTTCCTTTGATAACCATTATTTTTATTGGTGATGCTTAAAATTTACACGTGGAATAATGTTTCCATGGTTTTGTGTTAAGACTTTTTAAATTTGAGTTTCTTCATAAGAAATTTTATATTGGGGAGAAGAGCTTTTAATATACATTTGCTAATTTTTAACAAACTGAACCACAGCATTAAAATATTCTGTTTACAGTTACAAGTGAGTGCAGATCAAGTTGTAAAGATGGCCAAGCTGAATGTTTTGTTTTTAAATATTAATTTGGAGTGGCTCATTCTGAGGCAAGTGCATATGAGCGAGATGGTTGGTTCAACCACAATTTGAATCTAGCCCTGAACTGTGATTGTCATGGTTTGGCCCTGGCTGGAAAATAAGCACCACGCAGCTGCTCACTCACCCCCCCCCCTGCCCCCCATTGGGACAGGGGAGAGAATTTGAGGAGTAAAAGTGCGAGAACTCATGGGTTGAGAGAAAAACAGCTTAATAGGACAAACACAAAAAGGAAAATAATATATATAGAACAAGTGATGAACAGTACAGTTTCTTATTGATGTTACACATGACCTCCAGCTGCCCAGCCTCCCACCCCACACACGCAAGCAAAACAAGACAAGGAATTAATTCACCTCTTTCCATCGGCAGGCAGGTGTTCAACCTTCTCTGGGAAAACAGGGCTCCATCACATGTAACAGTTACTTGGGAAGATAAACACCATCACTTCAAACGCTGCTGTGCAAAACCCCCAGCTGCCATGCCAGGCCCCCAGTTTCAATGCCTCTCAGCCCACCCCCCAGTTATAAATGGGACATGACGTCATATGGCATGGAATATCTCTTTGGTCAGTTTGGGTCAGCTGTCCTGGCTGTATACCCCTCCCAGCTTCTTGGGTGCCCCCTGCCTTCTCATTAGCAGGCCAGTATGAGAAACTGAAAAGTCCTTGGCTGCTTGGCAACAATTAAAAACATAGGTGTGTTCTCAACATTATTCTCATCCTACCTAAATCCAGAACATGGCACTACACCAGCTGTCATCAGAAAGAAAATTAACTCTATCCCTGCTGAAACTAGGGCAGTGATTCACAGTAATTAGATTCTTAACATTTGCTATTAAAATATGTACAATTGTCTTCAACTACATTCATCCTTAAGATGGCCCATTAGCAAGCAGATAGAGCCCAGAAAGGTCCTGAGGGTTTCTGAAAAGAGATGGCCTTTTGTTGTAATGCAGAGGAAAGAGGAAGCACAGCATGATTCAGGCACCTCTGTTGTCATGGCCATTGAAGCTTTCTTTTAATTGGCTAGCCTGGGATTAACTTGTTTTTCAAGAGAGTCACATTTGGGGAATAAGGAAGCTAGATCATCCTCAGATTGTGACCCTCAGCATAGATCAAAGACCTGGGGTTGTTCCCCACTTCATGGGGACAAGGCAGCCATGTAGGGAAAAACCAGGAGAGCCTGAGGTCTGTCTTGCCATTGCTTTACCAGTTGGCCATGGCACTTGCTAGATGTGGGGCAAGGATTTTTTTTTATTTTTTATTTTTTTCCATTAGAAACCCTAGACAACCTAATCTTCCCACAGAATAAAGGTGAGGAACAATTCACTTTGGTCCTCTGTAGTGAGGCTGCATGTTATCACTGACTTGGAAGTGTGGACTTGCTGATGGCGTGCAGTCACGAAATTGAAATACTTTGGCTTTGTCAGTGTGGTCTTTAGCAAAACCCAGGAAGATCTGGAAGTGGTTGTTCTTTGTTGTAGCTAAATTATAGATTGATAAAGGTTTCCTTGCACAGAATACCTAGAATTTATTGCTTTAGATATTTTGACTTCTTGAGTTGCAACCATTTAACACTCTCAATGTGTGGGGGTTTTTTCCTGAAATTGGCTTTAACTCATGGACTAATAACTTTTTTTTAAATGGGATGTTACTGGATTACTATCTATGGCATGGTTATCAAGTACATTATTTAGGGAGAAGCATGTTGTTTCTAATCAATTACATGCCTTTCAGCATGCTAGTAATAACCTCATAATTAGAGCAAATAAAGTATGCTAGATTTCAACATGTAGTAAATAGTGCTATAGCATTAATGTTGATTTTCACCAAAGGTGTTAAATCTCTCTAAGGAAGTGGGATTACTGAGATTTTGAGTGATGTGAGAAACCTAATTCTGAAAATGGACCTGAGTGACAAATATAATTATGAATTTTATCTGTGATACTCTGCTAAAAGCCAAGGAGCCATCAAAAAAATCGACCTGTAGAGTGACCTTCTTTCAAGCTTGAGTAGCTTTGAGCTTTCTGCACCTAGGCTGAAGTGGAGACTGACTGTATGGAAGCCCTTAGCAACAAACTCTTGCCTCTAGAGGTACAGAAAGATGGCATCATTTATCACCGGCTGTACTGTGGGTAATGGTTATGTTGTACGAAGTGGTGGCCAGTTGTCTTCTCTGGCTGGAGAGTATCATCTGTTAAATGTGTCTGCGTGGCATACCGCATGGAGCTAGGATCATCAAATTGTATGCAGGTGGATTGATTTTTCAGTTGCTTTACTACTAGGAAAATATCGAAACACTGAAATTGAGATAAATGGCAAAAATATGATGTTATTACAAATATTATAAATTACCTCGCTTTTTTATAGATACTGCCAAATAGAAGCATGTTGAAACACAAATGTGTTTTGTGCCTCCTTTAAGCCTCTGCATTTCTGTGCTGTCGTCATTTGAAGGCTGGTGATAAAAGATGAGGGGAATAATTTTATTTCTTAGGCTAATTTCTTCTTGAACCACCCCACCCCCCCCCGCCCCCCCCCAAATCTACATAAAGTTTTAGCTATTGGTGTTTTAAGATTAGTGCAGCTGGAACCAGGTCGAGACAGCATTCTTAATGTGCAAGAAAAATCTCTCAGATTTACTGTTGTTTAGTTCTAAGTGGGAAAAACAAATGCTTAAGCCTGCTACAGGGCATTCTCCCTGTGGATGGTGTTTTCTGGCCATGCAGCTTGCTTGTGCCGGGGGATTCAGAGGTGTCCATGGCAGCCCTCGAGATGCTCTCACCAATGCTGTCTAACTTCTGTCTTAGCTGGGCTCCTTCAGCCTGTGTCAGGCTGGGTGGTTCCCTCTTCCAATTGAGCTAAGAAATACAGAGACAGACCTGAGCAGTTACGTCCATGTGGAGGGATTGAATGGCTCTTCTCTCTTGTTGGGTGCTGCAGCGTGTGTCCCCGGAGACCCGTATCAACCTGGGGAGAGGCTGAGGGAGCTCAGGGTTTGCTTTGAGCTGCCACCCACTTTCATGGCCATTCAGCTGGCATGTACCCTCTCATATCTGTCCCCAGCCTATTGCCTGCTGTGCTCCACTGTGGTATGCTGTTGCAGGAGGTAAATTTAAGAGGTCTGATGAAAACTGGAGACTGAAGATGAGAAGCGACAGACAATATCTTCCAGAGTACCCTCTCTAGTTGTTGCTTGCGAATGGGAGAGTGCTGCTTAAATAATGTTTTCCCTTGTCTGTTCAAGGGCATCCTAAAAAGGGAAGGTTGTGAGTGTTCTTGAACTTTGACTTGAAGCAGGATTATTGTGGTAAAGATTTAGACTCTCACAATATTTCAGCTGTTTTCTGCTCCAACACCATTTCTGGGCAGCTGAGATTTCAGTCATTTTTAAATACATTTCATGAAGATGCCTTTGGGATGCTTCCTGAGATTTTCTGGTAATTTCATTAAATAACTCTGTTGTTAGTTATCCCCAAATTTCATTTTGATTGACTTTATTAAATGGACTTTGACTTTCTTGATATTTGACTAAAAAAAAAAAAAAAGCTTCTCCTGGCATTTGTAAATGTTCAGATTTTTTTTAAGTTTGTAATTTTCTGACAAGATTTGCAGTTTCTCTGCTATGTGAGTATGTGTGCCTAGAACTGCTATTAGTGTTTTCCTTTTAGCTCTATTATGTTCATTTCTGTCCTTAAAATTCTCTGAGAAGGTTTTCTCAAACATCTTGAATGTAGCTGTTTTCAGACATTATTTGGTTAATTTGGTAAAACTGAATTATCTTTAAAGTGTGTATATGGATTTGCACAATCAGCTCTCTGGAAGGTGTCTAATCTGTAGTGTGGTTCATGAAGAGCACCACATAAAATTTTGCCTTAAGTTCTGACTTGGGGCTTTTAGACAAATAATTTATATGTCATATTTACAATTATTAATTGTAAAACTTAAGAAAATGTAACTTTTATGTCCCTGAAAACAAACCTGAAATTTTTGAACTCCATGTTCTCTGCAAATCCCAAATTTAGTGAGCAGGTGTGGTGAAAGTGACAAACCATTACTAATTAAATTAAGAAAAAGTTAGCATGCTTCAGGCAAGCTGTTTATGTGGGCTATTTTAATGGCTATTTCATGGTAGGTATGTCCCTTTTTTTTTTTCCCTGGCAAAATGTTGTGTGTAGTAATGGAGCTTGAAAGGACTGAGTCTTACCCCACAAAAATTAACTTGCATAGAAAAACTGAAATGAAGGTAGGTAAATATAAATTAATAATAATTAAAAAAAACCCTACATAGCAAAAAAGACAAAAAAGATGAGGTAATGATTAAAATATTGTAGCTAGTGGCAGAGTATATTGTAAAAGGAAGCTGAAGAAAGGTGGATAAGAGAGTTAGAGGAAAAATTATGACTTTTTTTTCCCTCCAGTGCTAGATGGAATATATGGGATGGGAAATGCATATGGGGGGGGAAAAAAAGCATCTGGCTACAGTAAGATCTGATTCTGGGGAAAATTAAGAGAAACTAAGTAAAAATAGTAGTCAGAGTTAGTATGAAGAAAAGAATTGTAGGCTACATCTATTTTATTAAAATGAGAGAAAACAAATCATTGTTTTGGTTCCTTTTGTAATCATGGAAATATCCATTAATTAATGATGAATGTTAAATAACAGAATTGAAGGGGTAACAATTGCAGGTTTGCTGAAACTTCAGTTTGTAGTGGGAAATACAGCTAATAGACGTTTATGTAAAGCAATAGGTGTTTCTTTTTTTAATAGCTAATCTTTGAGGAAAAATACCATCCTCATGATAAGTGGGGGGAAAAAAGTAATTCTGATTTTAAACTGCTTTCTGACTCTTGGCTCATTCTGGAGAATATAGCTCACATGATTTTCAGGAGACTAAGATTTAAGTTTACTTCCCAGCAAAATGTGCTTAACCATATAGATACTCTTGTAATTGCTTGTCTTGAAAGTTGTCTGCCTATTATTACTATTCTTCTCTTATTGGAAAGTTCCAAACCTTTCTGTGTTTTGTAAAACCAAAGTCTTGCAAATGTCCATACAGGACTTTTTAGGTTTTCCAAAGGGGAAATAGCTTTTATTTACTTGTGGCTTTACATTTTGTCAGCTGTTCTGATCCATATTCCTGTAGAACAGCAGTTCCGAAGGACAGACCCTCTTCAAAGCCTTGGCCTATGTACATAAGCATTAGTACCTTCTGCAAACAATTCCAGAATTTTCTTGTCTTTCTATGCATATATCTTACATGTAAAATATGTATATAAATATGTATCCTAATACCTTCTGAAATTGTATATGTGCTTCTTAAATATTTATTATATATAAAAATTTTAAGTAGTCTACACCTAGACAACAAGGTAGACTTCTAATTACTTTTGACAGCATATCAAATAGCAGAGGAATGTTTTTGAAATGAATCAGATGGCTACTATTCAGGCCTTGTCATCTTAAGACATGCATTTTGTTTGGGCAGCAAGTAAAATGATATATATATTTATGTTTTTCTCTTCCTAGGTATTACAGTATGACCTGCTTTTCCCACAACCGCCCCTATTCAATAAAATTTTTGTGATCTTTTTCAATGCTGTGTTCAGGAAAAATGCTAGATATTAAATCAGATAAAAAGTGAGACAGTATTTTTTCCTATGTGTTTGTTAAATATAGATATTTAAATTCCACCAGTAAAAGCTAGACTTTAGAATGATGCCAGAAACTTGGAGAAGGATAGCAATGATGAGAACAGCAATCTATGGACTAGAAATAAAATTTGGTTTAGGAACTAGGTTTGACTGTCCGTAACGTAGAGCTGAGCCTATATTAACAACAGGAACTTGGTGCTTCTGGGTTCCTGTGTCTTGGAGTCCCTTTGTTGTCTGCTCACTGTTTTGAAGTGCTGTCATTGTGTTCAAACCTTGCTCTGCTGTCATCCTTACCCCGTTTTTCTGTTCTTCACTCTTCTGCTGAAAACATCCTTCTGTATAGTACTAATTTAACTGTTGAGAATACACAGTAAGCTACAGTGCAGTATTTTTAGTATTTCAGTAATATATTATTTATATATATCTGACACAAGTAGTGCATGGAACTCCCTTATTGACAGCTATGCAGCAGCGTACCTTCAGTCTTTTTACATTCATGCTGCTGGGGTATTGTGTGTTTAGGTAGTTTTATTGGGATGTGAATCGAAGAGATTTTATGTTGCAATACATTGTCCCTGTGTATTTAATCTGCATGTATTTTTTGAGTCTCTGCTTGCATATGCCCCCGCCTTCCACTTAAATCTTACAGAAAAACTCCTTCGTTATCTACCATTACACTTTTCAAGAAAGCATCTTTATCTTTGTACAAAACATCTCCTATAACCCATTCATTAGTGGTATTTACTGCATTGTTCTGTGCAACTCTGCCAATAAGAAGAAATTCTGCATGTCTGGGTTGCAAAAATCATCATAAAATTAATCAATATTATTTTTATAAATGAGAAAAAGGAATATTTGACCTGTGTTACTCCATAAGAAAGGTAAAATCAATCAGCTGTCAAATTTTAGTATTTTCCTCCGGAACCATAAAGGTACATTCTTGTGGTGTTCTCTGGAGCTGTGAAGTATCTCGTCCTTTTGGAGCTGAATGTCCAGTACTGTTTGTTTGCTGAATTTTTGTTTGGTGTGTTTTTGTTTTGGTTTTTTTGGGGTTTTTTTTGTTTGCTTTGTTTAAAAAGGCCAATGCAATGTTAGGAATTATTAGGAAAGAACTAGAAAACAGAACAGAGTGGCAAACAAAACAGAATGTAACACTGAATGATTCCATGGTGTGCCTGCATGTTCAGTATTTGGGCCAGTTCTGGTCTCCCATATCTCAAAAAATGTAGTAGAAATGGGGTAGATTCTAAAAAGGGCAGCAAGTATGATCAAGGCTCTGCAATGACTTCTGTGCAAGGAGGGACCAAATTGGCTAGGACTCTTTATCCTGAAAAAAGGGAGCTTATTTTAGAACTCTATAAAATTGTAAGTGGCATGGAGAAAATGAATAGGGAAATGTTCGCTGTCTCATCTAAGAAAAGAACAAGAGGAAATAAATGAAACTAGCAAGAGCTGACTTAAAGCAAACAAAAAGAACTACAATGTATAAACTCCTTGCTGCAGGAAGCTGTAGATAATAAAAGTTAAGAGCTTAAGGTGTGATTGGAGATTTTCAAAGGAAAGAAATCCATGAAGCACTCTCTTAAAAACAAAGACCTTCCAACAGTGAAGCAAACAAAATATTTCAAAGAAATCTCTGGCACTTTGGTCTTGGAAATCCACAAACTGTAGGAAACAGAGGATATTCTAGGTGTACATGCTAGATACTTGCTCTGTTTTGAAACTCTTCTATACCTCCAGTCAACTTTTGTGCTGTAGACATACTAGATGGACCTATGCTATCTCCTATACCCTTGTGGTCTACCAGCAGATATACAGATGAAGAAAGTTATTTTTCCATATATTTTATTCTAAAATAATACTTTGTGTATATACATATCTAAAGTTACCTTAAAAACTTGTTCATCCCAACCAAGTGTTATTCAATGTATTTCAGGTTCCCAAATTCTGCACTTGTAGCAGTGATAAAATTCTTGCTACTCATATGAAAATATGCAGAAATCTGTTTTGGGCTTTATGGCATTTGCTTTAAGGCTTTATGCTTTAATTTTGTGTATATATATTTTGGAGTAAAAACTGTAAATTTGGTGCATAGCAAATACATTTCAAAGAGTATATGCTTTTTGAGAACATGAGTGGTTTCACCTATTCCATTTGTATAACCCCTGATTTAAAGTAACACTCAGTGGAAGAGTTAACAGTGTGTCACTTTTTTTTTTTTT
>VXBL01001314.1:2272745-2338229 GCA_013400195.1 Aramus guarauna
AAAAAAAAAAAAAAAAAAAAAAGCCTTGTCTTTCAGTTTCCCCCAGAAAAGTCATACAGGCACGCAGGAGAATCTCATGAATGTTTTCTTAAGGGAGTTGTTTAGAAAACCGTTTTGAGGGTGCTGCAAACGTGCAGGTACAAGCAACACAATTCGTGGCATTGTTGAAACTGGCCTCTTTGCAGAGCTTCAGTGCAAGGACTATTTATCAGGTAGGCAGCCCAGGAGATTATGCAAAAGACAATCTCCCAGTCACCTTCTGGTGATAATAAAAGGACACGAAGGCATTCTGTACTTCGCCTGTGAAAAGCATCAGTATCCTGCATGATTTATTGAAACAGTTTATCTAAATCATCATTGCAAATTTTAAAAAAAGAACAGTATTTCATTATATTTAAAGATGAAAATGTGTCATTGGGTCCCGCTTTTGCATTTTAGTTATTTATAGATTCCAACAGAGTGTCTTGAGCTATGCACATGGAAATCGTCTTTGCTATAAAAAGGACCAACCAATTCCTTCCCAAGAGACTTTTGCATAGTACAAAGCAAAAGTTTTCGCTTATATTGCACATCTGTGTTATTGTGTAACTTAAATTTCTCCTGCTGCTTGACATTTACTTACCCAGAGTGTATCTCAGGGAATGGTTTGTCATTGTGGTGACTTTTTTTTTTAATAAACATGAGTGTGTTAAATGCAAATAACTACATTAATGTGACATTATTGCTGAAATTTACACATGTAAAGTCAGGAAATTCAGAATAATGATATCCGCAACTATCATAACTTGTCCCCTTTTTTTATGTGAGGTATACTGTTTTCTGTTACCCTCTGTAAGCACTTGTGTCTTGTTAAACACCAAATTTTGTTTCTGTGGTAGAACCACTGCCTTTCCTATACACAACTTTGGACTTTGCTAAGGTCGTAATTGTGTTATAGTTTCCTCAGCAGTAGTTTAATGTCAGTGAAATAGATACGATGAGAAACCAATACCCTTCAGTCTGAAATCTCTCTCTTTCCTCAAATATTATTTTAACTTGAATAGGGTAAGTGTTGGGGACTGAAATTGTGCAGGAGTCCTGGCTAAGGGAGGGCCAATCATCAGACCTTCAGTGCAAACCAAGCAGAATAAAGCAATTTATTTATTTATTTATTTATTTATTTTTTACCCCCAGGGCATGTTTTCATTTGACACAGTTCACCTTTCTATAATTATAAAATATCTCTGCTTATAGGTATTCTGCAGCTCCACAGTGTTAGGCTGTTGCAGCATATTCCAGTAACAAGTTTTTACTTGGCACAGTGACATTATTTTCTTCGGTGAGATCAATTAACACGCAAATGCTCTAGAGTTAATTTAGTTGTATCTAAATGACGAGTTATGCTAGGTTATCTATGTTGGCAGGAGGGTATGAGTCTTTTCCTGAGAAAATCTGTATCAGAAATATTTTCAGCCAGTGTTACTACAAAATCTTGGAAATAAAAATTTGAGTTTATACTTAGCTTGCTTGAGAGAGAACTACACGTTTGGGAAGATGGGTATTGGCATATCCAAACCTTTCTCTCAGAACAATGTGAACTCTTTGGAAATAGGATATAATCAGCTCAAAGTGAATGACTGCAGGAACAGCAGCTTCTTTTGTTTATGTTTGTGTAATATGTGTTTTTACTTAATCAGATAAAGTAAAACTAAAAATGCATTAAAAGCAAGAAATGTGGTATATTTGCACTCTGGGAGGCTTTGTTTGTTTTATTTAATAAATAAACGTCCTCCTAATTGGCAAAGAACACAATGTGGCTCTCTAACAAGAATGTTGTTCTAAGGGCAGACCCTACAAGAAAAAAGAAATCCTTTAGTGCTATTGTTAGCAAGTCTTTTGGCCAGTAGCAGAGGGCAGGATTGTCAGGCAGTCAGCAAGTGTCCGCAGGTGAATTGTTACAGTGGGTACCCAGAAACCTGCCATCAATTGTTTAGTTTAGCCCTACAACCTGCGGTATTCAGGCTGGTCTTCCCCTTCAAGGTGGCTTCTCTGCAGGCTAGCTGGCAAAGAAATGTTTTGATTTCCTATTTGAAACTAAGCATTCTTCATTGTTCTGTATTTTTGTTACCCCCCCTTTTTTTTTGTTTTGTTTTTTTGATATCTATAGATACTGTAGGCTTATGGGTGTGCACCTCATGTTAAAGTTTGCTCAATTAATTAAATGTTTTGCGAATTGGCCTGGTATTCAACCTTTCCGAGAGCTAGCCAAAACAAGTATAAAGCTTCTTGTTTCATAGTGTGTAATAGAAGTTATCTGGGTGCATAGATTTGTAAAAAATAATCCAGTGCATGGTGAATAATGCTCTAGAATGCATTTCACTTATGTCTAAAACAAACTAAAGGAGCATTATTAAGCATCCTACAAGTAAATTCATTCTTGAGCTGAGACATTTTATCCTAAGAGTGATTTTCTTTTAATAATTTACAGAAGTGATTCATTTGAAAGTTCTTTCGCCTTAATGACTTAATGACACAAAGCTCCAGTGTCATCAGCATTCTATGCCCAAACCTGCTGTCTGCTGAGGAGCTGCCAGGTACATTAACTCTTGTCAACTTAACAGAGATTTGTTGTAAGAGAAGCTGCCTTCTTCGTAAGAAGGTTCAGAGTGAGCCTTGACACTTAATCTAAATACTGAAGCTACAGGGATTTTTCTGGAGGTAATTTTGAGTGATTATTAGTTGATTAAAGTAGTTCCCTGTGTCAGTTTCAATCATGAATTGGCCTTATATGTGTCGGAGTCAGAGTTTATCATGCTGATGGATATTGGTGGGCAACTGAGTGTTTTTCACACAAATTGGAAAGAACAGTTTGGTAATCCCCTTTTACAAGCTCTAACGAAATCCCTCAGAGTAGCTCTGCAAACATGTCTGTCTGATGCAGTAGCACTAAGCAGCTGAAAGTTAAATACCCTTTTCACCTGTTTTTATAAGGTAGACTTGTGTGTGTCAAATCTGTTGTGTGTGATGTAAGCCCCTTTAAATATAAATATATATTATACGTAAATAGGCATTCTCTGATAATGAAATTTTAAATGTGTCAGAAATGTAATATGACTGGGTTGGATATTCATCCTATTGACTATAAAGAGAAAAGCTGATTGTAGCAAATGCCAAGTTATTCTGAATTTGCTGTACTGAAATCAGAAGTATGTTTCACTTTTAAACCTATAATCACAGCAATAATGAGTGCCTGTGGTGTGCTTGGATTTGTAGCAAAAGACAAGTCTGACTATTGCTTTCTGCCAGTTTTGCTGCTTCTTGCTGTAAGCTCTTTCACTAGATCACTTGTATGGTTTGCCTTGAAAAGTCAGGCTTCAACCCTTCACCAAATTTGAGTGTCCTTTCTGAAAAGGTAATCTATTTCATTGGGATCAAAATAGATATTTTACTATTTTAATACAAAACTAGAAAGAAAGTTTACTAGTTTGATATGAGTGCAAGAAGGTGCATTCAATTTGGAAGTCAATAAAAATTAACTTTTTGTCCTCACTGAACTTTTGTAAAATTAGTAACATTATGATGAGGTAATTAAAAGAAGAATCTCATTTGCAAATCATGTATGAAAATTGTTTTTAAATTTCAGGACTTAACATAGAGGAGGAATTCTAATTTCCAGGTGTTTCTCTTCAGGTTTCTTTTGTGAGCAGTTGCCATGAATTTAGAATCTGGAAAAGTGACTGTGTAGTAATCACATTTACATCTGCATTAACTTTATCAACACACTTAACTGCCAGTTCTTGTTTAGTTAGATTTATAAAGAGTTTCATATAGTTTGGTGAGGTTTAGCCAACACACAATTTTAGATGATTCATGAGTTTGCCTCCTTTTTAATCTTGGAAAGCTGGTAATTGGAAGGGCATGTCAGAAAAGATTTCTTTAGTATGTAACTGGATCTACAACTCAAAAAACTTTAGGTTCAGGAGGTATCTGGGGCTGTGTTGTGTCACTGGGAGGAGATGTGGCATAGGAGGGGGTCTCGTCTGTGAACCCCTGCGTGAGGGAGGAGAGCCAGTAGGGCTTCCTGAGGCCAGCCGTCTGGCACGTTGACTTGGGCTCACGTGCGTATCCCATCCCGTGGTGTAGAGAGGGAGATTTCTGGGAAACCATTGCTGGCTACTGTCTCCTCTTAGAATTTCCCATTTGCTGGCTCTTTCAGGGTTGGAGTGTGTGTTTTGTGTTTTCAGTTGTGTGCAAGTTCTGATGTACAGTGTATAGAATCAGGAAAGGTAGCCATCCTGTGCATCCTGACCTTCTTCAGGGAAACCCTGATTATTTAATTATTTTTTTTAATAGATCAACATTAACACAACTTTTCTATGCCTGTATTTTTCCAGTTTCTTGGTTTTATTTTTCTTCAAATTCCTGTTTGGCATTGTTTCTCCAGGCCTCTCTAAATACCTGGCAATTGCATTGATAACTCCAGACATACATGATTAAGATTCTGCTTGTCATATAAGGATGGAAAATAAAGCCATTTAGTTCTGTCATTCTTGAGTAACGCAGAATTCTTTATTTTTACATAATTTTAAAGGTTGTGTTAATTCTGTCCTCTACTTGTTATTTTTTTCTGTCTCTCTTCTCTGGAAATTTTGTCATTTGTACTGTCTGTAGCTTTTTTTTTTTTTTTTTAATTTTATTTTTTCCTGCAAAGTTTCTGTGAGAGTGAGTAGCAGGAAGGTGATTCAGGTTTTTACGCTAGTGTCAGCTGAGTATTGGATATTCAGTAAATTTTGCACTTCCACATTTTCCATTTTGTGTTTACACATGAATGTTCTTTGCCAATTTTGATAGAGGGAAAGAGAAGTCTGAAACTCCTCTGCTGAAAGTTTCAGAAGTAACACTCCTGTTTGTAGATTTGAAGCTCTTTATGTGTTTCTGAGCTATTATCGAGAAATGGTAGATAGGAAGTTGATGGGGGAGGGAGAGTCTTAAGAGGATATAAAGCCTTTTATCAGGCATTTATAATTTTTGATAGATTTTGGTACATTGCTTAGTAAAAACTGACAAACTAGATTCATGGTGTTCATGAAGGTTCTCTGTATTTCTGTGCTGAACTGTCCTCCAGCTCATATTGTAGACCTGAATCTTCTCCTGACTAAAACTTTTAATAGCTGTATCTTGTTCGGTGATTATTGGGGAAAATTGATTTTTCCGAATGCATTGATTTATAGATATTCTCACAGTGAACTTCCAAAGGTTAATTTCCTTCAAAGAGAGTTAAATATTCCATCCTTTCTGAAATTAAGGTATTGCAATACTAGCTACCTTAGAAAATCTTCTTCTTTTGTATGTAATGGACAATACATGGTTTAGACAAAGGGAGGAAATGTGGGGCCCAGAGATGCGTTTACTGGTTAAAATGCATAGTGGTTAAAAATTAAATTTTCATGTATATACACTCACATTCTTATTTTCCTCTCCTTCCCCTCCTATCCCCTGCACAATCACTGCACTATGAGTTCGAATATGGTGCTGTGGAGCAATACTGTTGTGTGGGGTTTTTTGGCTTTTTTTTGTTTTTTACTTTAAATTGATGGTGTTATATATGAAGAAAGCAAGTATTCCTTTGCAAGTATTGGCTGCTTTTATTGAAAAATGGTGATGAACTCATATATATATATATATACACACACACACATTTTAGGGGAGACTGATCCAAGGAAGTGCCTTTTGAAGTGGCTATACTTTACAACCCTGCTGGTTCCGCTTCGTGCCAGCTTTGTGGTTGCTGACCAATGAAGGATGCCATAGTCATTCTGATTCTTTGAAGTCATGATTATTTGAAATAGGATTAGGAAGAGGAAGAGAAGGGTCAAATTGAAAACTGCATCAATTTCTGTAGCTCAGTTCTTAAAATAAGGTAAATTAAGCATGAGATCATGTTGTGTGCAGGAGTAATATTTATCTCTTTCTACTCTTCTGTTCTGGCGGTGTTGCTTTCCTCTCAGAGCAGTAATTTGCGGCTGTTGCATGACCACACTTGGCAGTGTCATGTGGAGAAGAGAGCTGGATGCAGCCTTCTGCTCAGGCATAAAGGGGATTTCAAAAATGCCTCGAAAATTCAACCAACTTGAATAAGTGATTGTATTGGTTAGAGAATAGTGAAGCTGCTTTAATAAACTGGCTCTGTTTTATCTCCTCCCACCCACTCCCTGATATCTTTTAGGATAAAAAGAGTAAGTGCTGTTTAGTTGGTATGGATCTGTTACAGTTGTGACGTAATACAGTTGGCTTTTCAGTTGGTTAGCTAAGGCTGTGTTGTGCTTGGAGCTGTGCTTTACCTACCTGTATCACTCAAGTGGTGTGTGAGTGAGGAGGGATGTAATTGATTTAGCAAGGATGCACTTTCAAATAACAGCTATATATTTCTCATTAAGAATAAATAAATGAAAAAGGAAATTACTTTTTTGTGTTGTATCATTTTCTTTAACATTATAAGCTTATTTTCAGGTGTTCTTCTGAGTGCAGATTTTTGCAGAAAAACAATCTATTGGGAAATTACTCAATTCAGACGTACCTCTAGGAAACACAGGTGTTTGAGACTTTATTTTAAAATAAATCTTGAATGATTTTTAATCAAGATGTTAAAAGGTTTGATGTGATTCAGTTTTATTTACTAGACATATTTAGGTGTTCCGTTGTTTGCATTCTGAAACTATAGTAGTTTATCACAAAAATCTGTCTTGGTGTTCTCAACACAAGATAATCTTCCCAATTTCTCTTCTGACTTGCCAATATGTAAGCAGTTTAAAAAAAGCTTCCATTCAGAATACCTGCTGCTGTTGATATTTTGTAAGACTAAGTTTGAGTCGCTGGCCAGAGAAACAGTAAATGCCTAACATGTGCTATTCTTGCAAGTTGTTGTGATCACCTTGTTGTACTCCCCCACTCCCCATGCCCTGAAGAAATGTGCAGATATAGTTACAAAGACTAATGCTTTGAGACTGGACCCAATTCTTGGATATTTTATTTGCACCTTGATACAATTTAATTGGTTTATTTTTGCATGATCATATTAGGGCAGTGTACCATGAACATGGTATTGGACAAATCTCTTGCAGAGAGATTGTCACGTGTCTACCAAAGTGATGGGATTTGATTATTCATTTTTTAAAGGAAAAAAAACTCCACAGACAAAACAAAAAAACCGAAACAAAACCAAAAAACCCCAAACCAAACCAACCAGAAACCCCTAACCAAACTCCAAATGCATTGTTTTTCCTTATCTCTTTATGTATACTACTTAGACTTGTAGATCTCGGGGAGTTCATAAATAATTTGGATTTTTTTTTTTGCTTTACTCATTGTTTCAACTGAAGATGTGTAAAACAGGATGGTACCATGGATGCTAGTTTGGTTTTTTTTTGTCACAAATCTGTGAAGACAAAGTAACCGTTTCTTTGCAGCTCTTCTGCTATTATGGTTTTCCAAAGCCAACAATTGGCTTTTGCTCATTGCAGAGTGTGTTATTACCCATGTTGGCTCTTTTAATGCTGGGTTCAGTGCTTTTATATAAAAGTGAAGATACTTGGAACAGATTTTGATCCTTATCTCCTGTAACAGACCCCATAAGTCAACTGTTCAGACTGAGGTCACTTGATTTGTTCAGCTTGGAGAAGAGAAGGCGTGACCTCATTGCAGTCTAAAACTTCCTCATAGGGGCAGTGAAGGGGGAGGTGCTGATCTCCCCTCTGGTGACCAGCGACAGGACACGGAAAATGGAATGAAGCTGCGCCGGGGAAAGTTCAGATGGGACATTAGGAAAAGGGTCTTCACTGAGAGTGTGGTTGGTCACTGGAACAGGCTCCCCAGGGAAGTGGTCACAGCACCAAGCCTGTCAGAGTTCAAGGAGCATCTGGGCAATGCCCTTAGTCATATGATTTAGTTTTAAGTAGTCCTGCAGGGAGTTGGACTCGATCCTTATGGGTCCCTTCCAACTTGGGATATTCTATGATTCTAGTTTGCATAGAAATGGAGGGTGACAGCGGTCATTAATATTCTTCTAATGAGAAAATGGCAATACTGAGCATATTCTAATATAACATTTATGAGATGAAAATCTAAATATATATAAAGCATTACAACCTTTTGAGGAAAAAGGACAGATACATTGCAGGTTCATAACAAAAGAAATTATAGATTTAATGTAATAGTTTTAGCTGCAAACCAATGTTTTAGTCAATACAAACTTATGACTATTAGATTTTCTTTAAGAAAACTAGTATAAAGTGCAAATGTAAAATAAGCTAAATTAAGTATTTTCGATTAATGCTTTTTACTTTTTTTAATTTAATGTGAAGAGAATGAATATTTTAAGGATTTTAATTTAAACTGATCTAGCTGCTTAGAGAAACATTTTGACAGGAATTCTACTCCATGATTGTTTATCATTCTGATTGCAAGAACATCTGTCTGCCTTAAATCTACTGAATTTGCCTGTGAAAATGTCATTGCAAATGGATTCTTGTAATGGCCAGGATACCTGTAATTACTGTACTAGCTCTAATATAAATGCTTTATGTATTGCATGTGTCTTCTGCAAAGTAGTGTAATTTATTAAAATGTACCAGTGTCTAAAAGCAGATTTGAAAGTCTGTTTGACTTCATTTCCAAAAGAACTTATTTCCTAGTTGTCTTTAGAGTAATTTCTATGTGGTAGGTCCTTCATAAAAACAGTATGTGAGCCAAATCAAAGTGTTTTCAAACACTGTATGGGTTTTGGTTATATTGATTTAAATCCTAATGAATATAGTACTACAGACCTGCAAAATGGTCTGTAGTTCACAGAATCCCAGGATGCCTGAGGTCAGAAGTCTCCCCCAACCCTACCCCAGTTGGGTATTTATATAAATTGATGAGATCCTCAGAAGAAGAGAGCCTTCTCTTTTAAGGTTACTTTGGGTTCCCCTATTTGTTCATCTGTGGCCACTTTTCTTACAATTTCTTACAATTACATTTTGGTATGTTATAATGCTGTGTAGAGCTCTCAAGGGATATTTTCAGAAACTTTCTTATGGAATATATCACGTAAATCCAAATCCTGAATTGGCAGTAACAACACATTCAGGTGTCTTCAAGCATAGATCAATGAATAGTGACAGCAGGGGTAAAAATGCTAAAATTGTTCTACCTGAAAAAAAAACTTGAAGGAGCTGTCTAGCTGTCGGAGGTTGAGCTTTAATCCTGTATGTCACTTCAAGAACACTAACTGTGTTTCTGTTGTATTTATATGAGTGGTGCTGAATGAGCCATATGATGGGCTCCCTTTAAATTACCAGATCAGTGGTAGCCCTGTCCATTTCCCATTGAGGTCCAGTAGGTCACTGTGTGAGTTAAAAAAGGTTGAAGTGAAAAAAAAATATGGTCAACATGTAAGAGAGTGATTTCTTCCCAGTTACTTTTGAGATGATCAAATGTAGTTCAGGTTTGTACTGCTTCTTCATCAGAAGCTCATTCTACCAAACTTAGAACTCATCCATACAGAAAGCAAAAGCAATAATAAATTGGGCATTTATTTCTTGCATGCATTGGATACATATCTGCCTCCATTAGCAAAAGTACCGTGGGTGGTTTCAAGGTCCCATCTTTAAAATTATTGGCAAATGTTGGAGAGTGAGAGGGGAGAAAGAAAGGGCATGATACATAATGTTGTTAAAAAAGGAATAGCAAAAGGTAATGAGTATGAACTCTGTAGTGCCCTAGAGTCATTATTCTTGCTTCTGCTTTGGATTCATTGGAGTTTCATGGGAAGAGACTTTAACCTTCAACCAGTGCACTCAAGCATGATGACTCCTTAGCCTTTTTGCAGGCATTGTAATTAGTCCTGCAGAAACATATGAATATAGTTCTTGCCTTAGAGAATCTGTCAGCAACCAAAATTGTAATTATAACTGCATACTACAGCAAGTACATTATGAATCTCTAGATAAAGCAAAATACGTGATAGCTCTTATTTTAATTTCATGCACTGCTGTAGTACTGCTTCCTTACATAAGTTAATATACATATCTACCAACTATAGTAACTTTTAATAGTCTGTAGCTGGGTTTTTTGCAAATAAATATTCACTCCGTCAGTTGTCCATTTGTCCAGGGATTCTTGTACATCACACAGCTGGTCACAGTTGTTGCTGTCTAGAGAAACTGAAGATTGAATAATCATAAGAACTGGCTTTACATGTTATGAGTCCCACTGATATTGGATTCACTACCCTGATGAAGACTAACTGATTTATTCATGTGCTGCAATATGTTCCTCTGTCAGATTTCTTCTGCATTCACAGTTCTGCTGTGCAACATGTGCAATTTAAGTCCAATGCAACTTCAGTTTGTAGAATTTACAACATAGGTGCTGCATGGCTGATGTATTAAAACATCTATATAATCCTGCATGTATGTGTATTGTATGTCAGAAATTCCTGTGACAATGTGCTTCATTTATTTTTGCATAGCCTTCCTTCTCAGATTTAGAATGTGAAATAATATTTTGAAATCTCAAGTTTTTTTCATGGGTTAGAAATTCCATTGGGAGTCTGGTCTCAGGTAAAGCAAAAGCCAAACTACCTTTAGTTTCCAATTTTTTTATCTTTCATGTTAACTATATTTACAACACTAAAAATTCTGGGCAAGTATACAGATAATCACCAAACATGGATATGGCCTAGAAAATCTACAAGTATGTGTAAAAAGAAAAAAAAAAGTGTTAAATTTTAAAACAATAAACCAGTAACTAAGCTATTAATTTAAATTTAACCATAATCCCTGGTTCACCATTTCATGTCCTTTTGTATTGTTCAAACATGATGTTTCTCACACAGACTACTGTAACACAGAGTAGAGAAAAGGGAATTTTCCATGGCTGATATGCAGCAGGCCACAGTACCTGTCACTCAAGATACAGAACAGAGGTGAAGATTCCTTGCTGGGGTAAACCCTTGAAAAAACAAAAACATTATTTAAAAAAAAAAGATATTTGCAGTCGTTAACAACATTTTAGGTGGGTGGGGTTGTTTGTTTTTGTTTTGTTTGACCTTCACTGTCGAACTTATCTTCCTTCAGGAATCTGTCTCAGTGTCACAGTACTAAATTGAATATAAGTCTTGGGCAAGATTTTACTTCCATGCACTCTATGAATGAGTCCTTGTTTTCCAAATTCTGTCTCTTTTCAGTGCAATGCTAAGCTCATTTTTCACAAAAATGTAACAGGGATATACGAAGGATTTTTTAATAGGTGATGTATGTCTGTTGAGTGACTGAACACCAAGATAAACGTGAGGTAAATCTATTATGCAAATCTCGAGAATAAATGCACTGGTCTAATAGTATGGCACTACTTATATACTGGTATGTATTCAAGATACAGTCCATGATACAGCCTAGTGCTAGTGATTTCTGACAGAAGTATGAAAGAAAGGAGACTTAAGTGACCCTGAGCTGGAACAGAAATAGAAGAAAAAGCTCTTACCTTGTGATGTGAGGAATTCCTCCAAATATAATCTCTGTCCCCAGAGAAGGGCAAAATACCCTTACTTAGCAGATGCGAAAAAAAAAAAAGGTTTCTTACTTGACTGTGGTTTAGCCTTTCATCTTAGAATGATAGTCTTTCAGACAGTACCATTCATTTAGCGTGCTAATTACAGATTCAGCTTGTGATCTATTCTAATGTTCATATTCTTTACTCTAAAACTTCAGCCTAACCAGTTTTTCCCCATCTTGTATTTGTGTGGGTGATGATTTCCATTCCTGTTGTACGGGATCATCTTCTTAACAGGGCTTTTCTCCACCTTGTCAATTTAATTTGGAATTTAATCTTCACCTCTGATGTGCTTCCATCTCTTCGTGCTTGATGTAATTTGCCAGTTTAATAAGTATATACTGCATTCTATCATCCAGTTGTTAATGAAACTAATGAATAATATTGGACAGAGAACACATCCCAGCAGAGCCTGCTAATACATCTTTCTCATTTGGAGAAATCATTGAAAGTTATAACGTGGTCACTGTTTTCTCATAACTTTAGTATTAATCTCGTAGATGTTTCATTTAGAGAATTTTTTTTTCAAAATTTACCTGGGAAAAATAATGCAAAATGGTGTCAAATGACTTTAAGTCATCTGCTTTTCCTCTCTCCGTGAGGTCCTTTACACTGCCAGAAGAGTTGAGGTTGTTTTTATATGATTGATTTTGGCACTTTCATGTTGGCTGTTACTCTTGATACTTTTTAGGTACAAAGTTTGATTATTTGGTATTTTTCTGCAAATTGAAATTAAACTAGATTGTCTCGGACTCCTTAGTTTGTCATCCTTTCCTCCCTCCTAGCCTTTATAGGAAGATTCAGTATTTGCCTTTCTAGGTTTCTGATGCCTTAGCTGTCCTGTCTGAATTCTCAAAGAAAACTAACTCCCCAGACTGGCTTGTTGGTTTTGTTTTTTCAACTGTTCCAGAGCTTCCTTGTCAGCAGACAAGAGTCTTGTGGCATTTCTACTCTAATACTGTTGTATATCAGTTAAATTTATCATGACTTCCAATATTTTTTTCCCCACTGTTGTTAATGGATGTAGTAGTCAAGAATTGAAATGAAACTCCAGCTATTTATTTCCTTGTAGTTGTTAAAGGAACTAACAGTGGTGACATGTGAATATAGGCAACTTCATTTATTGGAAGTGCTCAGCCTCTGACAATTCTTTCATAGTCATTCAGCGAGTGAAGGAGCATTTTGTTGTGCTCCTGCTAACAAGGAGTTCTCAAATCGAGGCACAGACACTGGATTGTTGTAGTGTTATGAACATTACTAATTATATTTTCACTGTATAAATATTCTCTCCATACAGACTGAGGCTGATTAAAGATTATTTGTGCCTCCTAGGTGGTGGCAATGCAAATCACTACGGAGAACTCCCCACAAGTCTATTTATTTCCTTTCAAGCCTGCCTTGGTTGTTGGTGCAGAGATGTGCTGAAGATCCTCCAGGGCAAAGTGGTGGCTTGGCTCAGCTCTGCAATTCTTTCTGAGCATTGAGGGCTCACAGCAAGTTATGCAAGTGTTATAAACAGACTAGTATCAGTATGTACGCTGATCTGCTCTGCATCCCTGTAATATTTGCTGTGCCTGGACTGGCTTTCTTAGCTGGAAATGATTCCTTGCTTCAAACTAGAACCTGTTTCACAAAGCCCTGTCCTGTCATAGGCTTCATAGTCTGGATACAAGCTCTGCTGTTTCCAAAGACCTCGTTAGAATGCCCCACAGTAGAAAGGACATGTGAAATTCAGGTTACAAAGTGTGTTAGCTTATTCCTTTTTTTCCAGCCAATTTTTTTCCAGTTAATTTTTCCATACAAATTAGGTCAAGTATTAAACCAAATGAGCAGAGTGTTTGTTTAACTGGAGAGACTCATTCTATGGCTGGTACCATAATTCTTCTCTTCCTTTCTGACTTTCTCTTTTTCAATACTGTTTTTATTAGTTTCTGCAAAAGACAGTACATTAATGCTTAGTATTTAATTTTTTCCTTGCCAAGCAAGTTCACAAGAAGCAGTTCAGTTTCTTGTAAGATAAAGGTGAGATACTAAGGTGAGTCAAAGGTCTGTGATTTGTGCAATTTGTTAGGTAAACTGCACAAATTACGTGGATAGAGGAATGTGCCATGGACAAGTGCAGGCTGCAGCAGCAAGCATCTGAGTGTTCTCTACTGTAAAAAGATGTTATACTGCTTTCTCTACGTAGTGACAGGTTGAATGTTGTCTATGCTGTTTAAAGTCTCTTTTGACTACCTTGCTTCTGCCCCAAAAAAATACATGTATGAATGCAGTAGACCTGTAGATTCCTGAAAGCTCCTTTTTAATGATCAAAAAGAAAAAAAGAAACAGAATACATTAAAATCTGCCTTGTTAGAAGTTTTGTCCAAAATTACGTATTGGTATGTAGTTCCTTCAAATAAAACAATGGACATTGAAATCACTATTATGTATCCTAGATATCCACTTCTATTAGATATAATCTTTGTGATCCATTTCTTAATAGTGCAAAATAACAAAACCCAGTCATAAAACCTTTATGAACGTGCCTTTCATTGCCTTGTTGACAAGTGACGTGCATGAGATTGTCTAGATGAAAAATAACTGTTTTGTGTAAAGATCTTCTTTCTTTTCATATCTTAAAAAATTTCCTTTGCAAAGATTACAAAGGGTCAAGATACTGCATGAAAACTGATGTATAAACTGCTTTGATTATAATATAAAGCGTAGAAAGCTACTCCCAGGCACCTCCTTGTATTTTAATACAGGCAACCATGTTTTGCCTATGCCACTTCCTCTTGCAGTTTTGTTTAAAGACTGTCCCCTTTCTTATTTGCATATGTAAGTTTTTGGCTCTCCTTTCTACAGCTTAATGGATGTGAAAATTTCTCAGTGACCTGCTCTCATTAGAACTACAACAGGATTGCATGCTGTCCATTGAGAAATCCTTCTCCACAAATTGAAATGAAGGAAACTAGAAAATTGTGGTAAATTATAATCACTTTACAATTAAGAATAGGATTGAAAAAGAAGCTTCTTTTTCTAATGTAGGACCAACTAACTACCCTTTAGGGATACTAAGTTATTAACATGCTAATGATTTTCTTTTTTCATTCTGACCAAGTTGTAGCCAGCACAAAATTTGCCAGCAGTTGACGTTCAAAAGAGTTTTTGAGTTACTAAGTGGAAAATTGAAGAGAAATTGCTGTTTTACAGTAGAGTGGGTATTTGATTAAATGTTACATGCAATCGCTGTTTTTTCCAAACAGGTATGGCATGTAACACACTTCAGAAGATATTGTGCTAGTACAGCCATTATATTCCTTATGTGTTTTATAGGAACATGGCTAACGTTGTACTCTCTGGGTCGCTATTCCCACTTTAATATCACTTCAGATTCTCTCAAAAAGAGGAAGAGTAGTAAATAATTGCCAGAAGAAAGAACAATGCAACACACATCTACGTCTCAAGTGATTGTATTATTTTCAATAGAATAATAGAGAACTTGGCAAATGAAACCACCAACTTGAACTCTTGATTGAAAGAGAACTCATGTCACATCTGTAGCTGCAGGATTATACTGTAATATACAGTTAGATATTCCCAGAGTCTAGTAATTTTTTTCTTGTTTTTTATAGCTTGCTTTTGTCACAGATTTAATATGAATTTATGGTTTGGAGGAAGAACCCTTGTTTTTTTGATTGGTTGGTACATATTTAGTGGAAACGTCTTCTAAAAAGGCAGAAAGGGGCCCCTCGCTCTTTGGGATCTTTAAATTAAATAATGCCAAGGCAGAGGATGAAGTGCCTGTCCTCGAAACTTCCTGCTTAGAATACTCTTTGTGTTCAGTAAGATGCATACAACAAATATTACGATTGCTGTTAAGTGCTGACATTGAGGAACTGATGTTTATTGGGATATATTGGATGTCTCTAAAATTTGAACAATATGACTTAAATTTTTTTTGATCCTTTTTGTCAGCCTCGAGTGTGGGTTTACTGTGGTTTAAATCAAATTGCTGGATTCAGAGCAAGCTCATTAAAGACTTTTATAATGAAATGTTAGAGCAAGAGAGTTGCATTTCAACATGCAACAAAGCAAGCCTGAGTTAACCTAGATTTGTGAACCTGAACTGAATTTAATGTATTTTCCCTAACTTTTTTATGTTTTTGATTTGGAAATAATTTACAAATCAAATAAAAACTCTGAAGATGTGAACCCATAGAGTTTAAAGCTAAATGTATGCTGAATCCCAAACTCTTGAGTTTCAATTTGTGAAGAGGGTTGATGTTGACCAGTTCTGGGCTTTTCCCCAGTGATTTTGGAGGCTTTCACATGTCCAGTGAAATTTGATTACTGAAGTCTACATGAAGAACCAAATAAACATTTGGAGAGAGTGAGCCATTAGAAAAGTGCCCTTGCACTCAGTCATTTTCTCTGACCTGTATTTCTGTTATAAAAAAGCAGTAAGCTGCTGTGTCAGATTGTTTACTGCTGATGTAACTCCATGTCTCTTCTCGCCCTTCCCCAGGAGATTTGGACTTTATGCCTGTGTTGGGAAACTTGCATGTTCTCTTCTGTCAAGTAACTGTATTTGAAACAGTCTCTAGAAGCAAGCAGAGTCACTGTTTCTGTAGAAGATGATGCTAAGTGCAATGGTGGTATTGATTTATGCCAAGTTCAGACAATGCACGCTGGAAGTACTGCATGTGAATACAATTAAGATGAGCCTAATTCAAATTCTTTGTTAGAGTAGAAACAATAAACAATCACTTATAAAAGTAACTTTATTTCTATTGAAGGCCTAAAGCAATTCATTTTGGGGGCACTCCCGATTATTGTGTTATTACTAGGAGGAGGGTTGTTTGCATTGTGTATGCATGGGCGTGTGCGTTGGTCTTTGGTAGACGATATTGACAACGTTGTGAGTGTATGATGGAAACGACTGAGAGGAGGTCAGAGAATGATTCATCTGAGGCCAGGGAATGATTCATCTGCCAACCCATCCGCTCTTAGCTGCCTGCCCTGGGGCGGTGTGGTGCATGGCGGGTAAGGAGCGAAATGCATGGGCACTGTAGGCCGTGAGTCCTGTTTCCTTTCCTGTGGCTAGTCACCTCTCTGTTCCAGCAGCAGTTTTGGTTAGTCCCTGCATGTGCTGATTTTAGTTTTCTAATGTTACGAATGCTTTCCTCTTTGCAGAGCTACCTGAGCCTACAAAATCCTGATCTTAACCTTGGTCTCTGTAAAGGCCACTCGGGTTTTCTACATTTTCTGCTCTTGCACAAGAAGAGGTGCAGTTGCCCCTCAGTTGGCTTGAGGCACATTGTAAGAATTCAGAATAGGGTCAAGTCCATTCAAAACAGGTGATACGATATTTTCCTGAATTTAACTAGTGAAACAAAATCCAGGGAAACAGTGTAGAAGAAACAAATAGTTGAGTTTTCTAATTTTGGTACGTAATTCTCATGGAAAAATATTTCCTGTCAAGTACATATAGTCTCTCTATTACTGACCTACCACTGACTTCTCAGTTGTTGGATAATCCTTAAATGTCTGAAAAGATACATCTACCTGCAATCTACAAAAGTCTGTCCCACACTGTTTTGGTAACAGCACTCAGCTCTTCTGGAGAATGTTACATGTTCAAGGCACTCAACAAATATTAGCTAATTAATTGATTAAATTAAAGGACAAAGTATTCTTCTAGCAATGCAGAAGAATGTGATTAGCACACATTACAGTACCAATAAATGGATTCCAAATCTGTTTAGCCGATTTAGGAGACACACTGTACTGTTGTCTGGTGAATACATTTGAATATGTGTCTTAATCTGATAATTTCACATTTATAATGACTCAGTTTTATGCCACAAAATGGCCAAATACAATGTAGTTTTTGTAAAAGTCCGCATGACTGCTGAGAAGTATTTGCATGTTTCCCTTATGTAATGAAGTTTTTATAATTAGTTTTTTATTGCTATATAGTGATTTCTTTTTAAGAAATGGGAGAAATACTCATATAAGTTAGACTAAATTAATCAACAGAGCATGCTTATTGCAAGTTTTTTGGTTTGCTTTGTTTTTAGGCTCAATTTGGCCATAATTTCGAAAATATTATCCCCGAAGAAGAGATGGTACAAAAAACACAACTGTGCTGTCGAAGCTTTATTAATGGCCTAAAAAATTTCGCTTCAGCAGATATAGACAGTGTACTGAATAATGCTCGTCAGAGCTTGGGGAAGATGGCTGAAATTGAGGAGTAAATCATCTTTTCGGACAGAAGAGTTTCCTCCCATTGAGTACATTCAGTTTCTAAAATACAATAAAATACAATCCAAAATTCAAACAGTTCTATCTAAACATAGGTCTTCTGTGTTTGGGGCATTCCTAGAATTTGTTCTTCTTCCTAGAGAGAAAGCACTAGAATACAATGATCATAAACTTACCTGCTATTTGTCTGGGATATTTGTGGTATTTTTCCCCACTTTCTTCCTAAGTGGCAGAAAATTGAATAGTCTTGTAACGTGTTTTACCTCTAAATAGCAAGCAAAAAGGAACAGGAGGCTATGAAATATGCTGCTGAAATTCCCTTCGTGCTAGGCATAGCATCGTGCTAACAAAAAATGCTCTGACATTGAAAAAAGAAAAGTTATTTGTCAGTTTTTCTTAAAAGCACAGTAGTGTCTGAAAAATAAAGTTGGGTAGAAAAGGAAGAGCAGCAGAGCAGAGGCGGGTTGGAAGGAAGGGAGAGAAATTGTCCATTAGCATTAGAAACTGTGCTAAGTTGGGAGCCTAGAAAGCATGAATTTAAGTTTCACCTCCTACTGCACTTGGCAATTGCATGATTGACTGAAGTGTTTTCGTCCAGGTGCAGACAGGAATTGTTCAAGATTTACAGATTCGGTAAAAGACTTTCAACAAGGTCGCTGCTGGCAGCACTGAGTGGTATTCTGTAAGGTATTTTCCTCAAGCTTCTACAGGTAATGAAGAAAATATAATAGTGCATGTATCTAATCTTCCCAACTTCACTGTTGTTTTGAGTGCTAAGATATTATAATGCTTCATCATGTTATCTGCATCTTGGTCTTATATTCTAATAATGCATTTAATTTAAAGACACTTCTGTGATATTTGTGAGTTCAGAAAGGTTTTGTCACTGTTGTGTCTCTGTAGGCACTCTCTCCAACCTATTTTCTTTTTTTAGATGGTGCATATTTCCTTCAGCATACTTTGAGAAAGTAATACCTTTTGCAATGGCTATGACAGGTCTTCGGACTTCACAATAATGCAATTCTAGACTGCGCGTTCTTTTTTTCTGCTTCTAAACTGTGCCTTTCATGCTGATATAAAATTTAAAAAGTTATGAATATGTCTTAATAATACTGTTCCTCTTTAAAGGAAGAACTTGTGCTGTGTGATGAAAAGTTTCTGTGATGAAGAGTTCTGTTTAATGAGTCCACATGGAGAAGGGATTGTATCTCCGCATGGAAGCGGGACAGAACTGTTGTGCAGCCTAATGTAAATGGTCAGCTCCAGATGCAGCCATTGAATGTGAGGAACTGGGAGGAAAGATGAAATATAAGTGCTCCAGGAATAATGCTATCTTTGCAGTATTTTTTGGGGAAGCTTATGTGAGTTATTAGCAACATCGAGTTGGGACAAACAAATCAGCTTAGTGGAAGTGATTTAAAAGTAGAGTGAGGAACAAATGTGAAAGTGAGTGTGGAAACAAATGCGAGAAACTAATGAGCTTTGGTGTGTCACATAGCCAAGGATGTGAACTGCAAATTCTGGCTGAATTTAATGCAGAGCTGCTCCTAAAGAAGAAATCAGAATCAAACTGAGTATCTGCAGGGAGACAGCCTGCAGGGCAATGTCAAGAAAATATGAGTTTTGACTTAATGAGTTCCTAAAGGTCAGCCTTATGGTGCACTCCTTTCTGTTTGTTCCATGGCATAATCCTGAAGTGCAGTTCTAAGATCTGATTGCCCCACAGTTTACAGAGTTACCGTAATTAAAACGGACACCAAATCTTACTAAGCTCACATCTGCAGTGGCAAAGTGGATTTCCTCATTTATATACATTTTTATGTATATATACAACCCCCACTTTTTTTTACTTTGCCTTCATTGGTGACCTGTTAATAGAGTGGGTTCTTATTCCATATGATGAAAACAGAAAGTCATTGCATGCATGCTGAGAAATGTGACTGGTTGTGGAGGTAGGTAACATTGTGAAGTGGCTGTCTCCGGGGTCCTCTGCTTCTTTCCTTACTCCTGCAAATTGGTGGAGCCCAAAAGTTCAGATCTGAAGGATGAACTCTGCAAAGTCAGTGTGACAGGATGTGGAATAGCTTGATTTCATTTATATTGCTTTATACCAAAATTTGCCATGTTTGATTGTACATTTTGTCAAGGTTGCTGTTTTGTATCTCTATGGTGAGTGAAAGACTCCTGCGGGCAGAAATAAAAGACTCTTGGGTTGTCATTTGTCAGTCTTAATCCCTTTGACAAAATGCTCTCTCAGGAGAGGAGAAATCCTGTGCTGTGTTCACAGGTGTAACAAAATACTGTGCCACTGAAACTCACTCATATCTAGGCTGTTGGCTGCTTTCTTTCATTTTGTATTTTGCCACTGGGGCACTCGTGGTTCTGGTAGACTTGGTCTCAGAGAAAATCCGCCCACCTTCTGGTGTCTCTTTTGATGGTTGAAATGGTGACAGCAGGAACAGTGGTAGTTGCTTTGTCTCCCTCCTTAAATGCCTAACAGTGTTGAACACCTGTTAGGTGATTGTGATACTGACTGTAATCATTAGCTGTAACACGAGCACATTCTTGTACAGAGAAAGATTTGAAACAGTGACCTGGTTTTGCTTGGGCCAGAGGACCCAGAAGCTTTTGCTCTTCTTTCTCATTAAAATTTAAGTTTGCGCAAGGGAAGTTGAAAAAACGCTGTCACCTTATTTGTGTGAAAATGTTGGTTTTGGCCAAGTTCTTTGAGAGAAAATTTCCAGTGGTTTTTGACCACACAACTGAAAAAAGTTTTATAAAATAGTAAAGATATAAATCATAGTGTGCTATGGGAAAAACAACCCTTCTTGCTGCTTACTTCTGGGTAAAGAGCTTGCAACTGTAAGGGACAAATGAGTCATTATTTTTATTTTTTTTTTTAATAAATGCAGATCACTGAAAAAGTCTTGATATAGTAAGTATCCAGTATAAAGGATCACTGCCTCGCTTTGTGTGTGAATTCTCCTGGCAATAGAAGTTTCAGAATTTGCTGAAGCAGCAGGAGAGCAGTAATGTGGCACGAGGTTCAGTCAATGAAGAGCAATAAGTGTAGTGATCAATAATCAAGTGATTTGTGAAAAGCAGTTGATGGCAGTGAGTGTGTGTTGGTTCCAGATGTGTTTGTACTGTAGGGGCAAGGCATGCTGAAGTGGATAACACTGCTATACTGCAAGGTAAGCCATTCTCATTTGCTTCCTGACAGTGAGTGTTGATTGCAAATGACATTGTTGGGCCGGATTTAAATAATGCTAACTAAAAGAATGATGATTTTTATCTAAACTAGGGAAATGAGAGGTAGGATGGAGTAGTCTTTTGTGTGCAGTGGCTTAGGGGAAGGTCACTTGTTCAGTTGTTTGGTTTTAGGCTGGTTTTTTTGATGGCTTTGCTTATGCGCTGTGTTTACTCTTCATATGCTTCCGTGACAAACAAAATGAAAATGTGACAAAGATTTCACATGGATTGCTGTCAAAATGGAACAAAAAGTAAATGAATGTGTATTGAGAAGTGTATTTTTTTATCTCTGCTGGTAGTTCAACAATTTTTCTTCTATTAAAGAAGAAATTTTTCAGAGAAGAAACAAACATGACAATATCAAGGTTTTCAATAGAAGTAGTAATTTGACATTGTTTGGATTTTTATTACCTTATAGATCTTCTCAGGAAACTAAAACCAGCTGATTGGTCAGATATTCATTAAATTAATAGTGAACATATTGCAGTCTTTGAGTCATACAGTCAACGATGAAGTTTTAGCTATTGTAATCTTTGTACTTTTCCATCATTAAATGTTTCCCTTTTCTGATTAGAAAAAGCTTTGCAAGCTTTTGTCATCTAAGAAGTTCTTACTCATGCAGGTAATCCCATTAAAATTCCCTGAGACTGCTAGTGTGAATAGTCTGGGTCTAAATTAATAAAGGAGTCTCATTTCTATTCTTCCAGAGTAGAGGTATATCAAACACTGAAAGTGCTTTAAGTGTTCTTTAACCCAAGCTGTAAAAGATACCATAAATTTAAAAAGTGACAGTTTCTATAATGCATGGCAAGAACAGCAGAAATTACAGTGTATGCTGAGATGCTGAAATCACCAGTGACTGCCGAGATGCTGAAATCACTGTATGAATTTCTAGATAGAAGGAAAATGGGGATCTGATCCTGCTTTTCTTGCACCGTTTTAATGCCAGTGCAATGCCACTGACTTCAGTGGCTGTCATCCTGACTTGTGCCTGTATAGGAGTATGTTTGTCTTGCCATTTTAGGGGAATGGATTCAGTTAGATGTCCAGTTTTTAGTGGCAGGAGCACCATATTGTAAAGCTCTGTCAGTAGCTGAGGGCTGCTACCACCCTCATATACAATGCTTCTCTAACTTCTCAAAAAAAGTTAACTTAGGTTGAAGTCTCATGCATGTCCACTGAGGTACAATGTTTTAGATTAAGGTTAATCAGGGAAGGTAATTCTGAGATAAAAAGACTTGAAATATTGGGCCATTTAATATTTTGTGAAGCCTTCTAACCTTTTGTCATAAAATCATGTTTCAAAATGAGTTAATTCTGAAGACTTCATGTATATTTTATTCAGTAGTCTTAAATAACCTTCAGTGCTAACAAATATTTTAATGCAAAGTTGAGCTTTTATTCTGAACAATTAAGTAGATGCGCAAGTCCCAGGGATTTTGTAAACTTGTCCTATGTTTAATAGAGTTTATAAGCCTCTTCATCTGAATCAGCATGGCTGAAGGAAGAAACTTCATGGGTCTTGGAGCTTTGAATTCTACCATGCGTGGCTTCTCAGAGGTTTTCAAGAGCTTCAGCCTACTCTGTGACAGGTTGAGAGAGATTGCAGACTGCCAGCAGAGCAGGAAATATTTTACAGACTCAGCAGCAGTATTTTTTGCAGATCACAGCGGCTGAGCAAAGTGCTCAGGCTTCCCAAGAGCAGCAGTTCTGGGTCTGCGCTATGAGCATCTGCCACAAAGTGCGATAGGAGAAGTACTGCTGTGAAGGTCTCCCAGAAAAGACTGGAAAGCATCAGCTATCCTACTTTCTGTGTGTGTTGTGTTATTCCCATACTTTCCATGATTCTTCTGCAGAAATATGGTTTTTTAGGAGAAAAAATGACTTCTAATCACGTGAGGGGGTTTCGGAAGTAAGCACTGATGCCTTTTAATTATTAGTAACCCATGCTGGATAAAGCTTAACAAAAAAATAATATGGTAGTGGAATCCTGAAGCCAGTGGTCCAAGACAACTTTGCACAAAATGAATATATGTATATTTCTGCAAAGCTGAACAACCTTTCCTGTTTTAGAAACCTATATTGTATTTTAGCAATAGTAAGGCACTGTCATTGATTAACCTGTCTAGTAAGCTCCTGGGCCTCTCTGGTAATTTTTTAGATTTTTGAAGATACTGCTGCAATATGCTTGTAAAAATCAGTCCCTATTTGAAATTACTGATTTTACAAGAAAGTGAAGCAGCAATCCCTGTGCTAGAGGGGAGGTATTGGCTTGAAGTTTCTAGTTTGTCAATGTTTTCCTGTATTTCTATATTTTTACTATTGAGCTGTATATGTCCAAATTGTAAATAGTTAACATATTTCAGACATTCTTGGATCAATAAAAACTTACAGAAATAATTTTAAACCCTCCTCTTATACTTACTCTAAAAGCTATTTTCATGTGTGTAACTTGTAAAAAATATAAACAAATTATCCCCAATGTCCCCTACTCTCATTTTCCACATGATTCACCAGAAGAGTGGATTACACTCGTGGGAAAGTAGTGCAAGGAAGAAGTTACTGCAATATCTCTTTGCTTGGTAAGTCCTCTTAGGTCCCGATACATTTTCCTGGATATACACTAGGATGTACACCCACCCTATGGGATTATAGCAATCATACCTTGAAAATATGTTTGCATTCACTGAATCACCTGAATTTATCCCAACTAAAAAAATAAATCATCCTAGTTTTTTCTTTTCAATAATTAGATTTCTTTTGCACGGTTTTATTTTTGAGGCATAAGCATTTCTGTAAATGCATTGTATCTGGGTACTGTGATGAAAAGGTTATTAGAAACGTGACACAGACAGGCTTTACGTTAAAATAATTCCCCAGCTGCGTAAGTGAAGCCCTGTGTTGGCCTTGTGTGGCTGTAACAAAAGACTTTAGCTGCTGCTGTAGGACACTCTGTTATCCTGGGGAAACATGAAAAGGCCCAGATCTCCCAATTTGTCTTTCAGATTTTTTTGCCGATACATGTCAAGGATAGTCTGCTTCGCTAGACCTTTATGTCTGTCCCTAATATTGATGAAGAGATTGAAGTAAATGTGTAGTTGACATGAAAGAACATTGTATTAGCCTCTGATACAATAACAAAGACATTGCCTGTCCAGACATGGCAGAGAATATGCTTTTTAAGTTATGTACAATATATTCATACTTCTCAACTAAAACTGCACAGTCTGTTCCAAATAAACACATGCTGTAAACTAGAAGAATTTACGTTCCTATTGCCACAAATGCTGTACTAAATACATGCTCTTTGTTAAAGAGGAATGTAATCCAAAGGTGGCAGAATAAGATAAATAACAGTAACTTTCATGTGCACTTGTGAAAGCATCTGCTAACCTTTCCAAACACAACAGACTTCACCTTGATCTGTTTGCATTGTTTGGAAAATGATCTGCTCTCCATTAAATTCAACGTTAAATGGCCCAGTGAGTGTAATGAAGCAATAAAATAATAATAAAAAAAATCCCTACACTTATGAATGTTGCCAGAGCTACCTGAATATTTTATAATGTACAATATTTCATTTGATTGGGAAATCTCTTCTAAAGGGTAACTGGTTGAAGCAATAAAATTGCCCTTTGCTCTTCTATGGTTCTTTTGTTTTAAAAGCCTTTTGTTTAAAAATTATTCACATAGCAACTCCTTAAGACAAAGGAGTACAACAAAAAGAGAGGGGAGATTGACTTCTAATTTTTGGCTGGTTTTATGTGTGGTAAATGTTATGATTTCCTAGGGCTGAGAGGGTTTGAGAATTCAAATTATAGAAATCTGGCAATTTTAAGAAATTATCTTGCAAGCTACAAAAAATTATTAATTTCTGAATTGCTTATATGATAAAAAAATACACAAACTTCTGACATTATTCCTGAATTGAAAAGAGAAAAAAAAATTAATTCTGAATTTTAGTAATCTCTTGCTTGTGACCTTTAATTTCCTCTTCCCCATGATAACTACATTTATTGCCAGTTTATTTTATTTTATTCAATGTCTGACGACTGCATTGTATATGCATAACAAAGATTGTAAGGTGTGAACTATCTGTCTCAAAATTATCATTCTTTATTCTGGCCATGGTTTTTGAAGGTGGTAGGTTTTGTTAAGCAGAATTCTCACAGAGCTCGTTCATGTGACTTGCCTTTTAATTATTTTCTGTGTCATTTTGTAGATGTATTTTCATCAATATATTGCTGAAATACTTAACCACAAAAGGAGGGGGGGAAAGGTGACTTGTGTTTCTAAAGAGATAATCTATCAACAAAATAGAAACAAACACTAACTGAAACTTAGGGATGTTTTAAAAATTACCTACTTGGAAGCACTGGTAGCTAGTGGTTGTATTAGTATGTTAAGAACATATTTACTTGTCTGAAAAAATGAGTTGCGCTGTATGCCCAAACAATTGTTCATGCTCTTGCTTTCTGCTGAGATATAAAGATTTGACTGGATATTTAGGTACTAGGAAAACTAAAGATCTTTAAGGTTGGGATATGGCACTTACAGGATATCTGGATGACAGGTTGTAGGCCGATTGCGCATTGGGAGTTGATCAAGAGAGGCTGGAAGAGGTGATTTTTATTTATGAAATCAAAAGTAATTCCAATATCTAAAAATTTTCAGTAGTTTTGTAGAAAAAGATTGGTTGTCATCTTTTCCCTTGGCACATCCTTTTTTTTTTTCATTACACCTGTCTCTGGACCCTGCTAAATGGTCCAATTTATATGTCGCTCAAGTTAATAACTTGAGAAAACTGCAGGTTTTTTCCTGGCTTTTAAAACCTGTACTGACTGCCTACCTTCTCAGAAATAATGCTAAACCCAAGGTGTTGTCTAGTAAAGGCAGTCCCAATTGCAATCGGAAACTTCTATCCCTTCTTTTTGAGCCCAGCCAACTCAGAGTGCTGTTGACAGGAGTTTTGAGGTTGCGAGTGGAATTCCTAAATGTGGTAATCAAGAATATGGAGAAAATAATACACATCAGGGCAATGACAACAACAAATTTTCTCAGTAGGCAGAGCCTTCATAGCCGTGCTAGCTACGCCTGTTGCCATTTTAACTACTGCTCTCTGTACAAGGTCTGTACCCAAGATACCACTGACGGAGAGGGAGGTAAGGCATTGCAATCAGCTCGCTTCACCTGCGTGGGAAGAGCATCCCTCAGGGACTGGGTACCAGACACATAGCTGAACCCATGTCTTTATTTGGCCCTAATTTAGGCAGAAATCTTTGTCTTCACAAGGACCATCTCTGGAAACGGATTTGAATAAAAAGTAAATGAGGGAGTTTTCATGACTTGGCTCTGGCTGTAAGTCACCACAGTAGTGCTTCTCAGATTTTAGAAGCTGATGTTTGCAAATTAATTACTTGGCCTTTAAATAGTTCCAAACCACCCAAAGTGCTCCATTATGTTAGCACAGGCTTGAGAAATAGATATGTATTACTAGCTAATTGAATAACATATGGTGTTGATTAGTGCTTAGCTCTTTTTATAGAACTCAATTAAAAAAATGACTGCAGTATATTTTGAGACTATGAGATGTCTGTTGGTTGCTTCTGGCACGAGGGAACTGCTGAACCAAAAAATGATGAAGTTTTTCTGTTTAGTTCATCTGTAAGTTCCTTTAGGAACTCGTGGTGCACGTGGCTGTGGCGGGAGATAGGCTGGAGTCTGTTCATTTGCTGCAGTATTGAAATGCGGCCCTTCCTGAAAGATTTAAGTGCTCTCCCAGCAAAGCAAAACAAAAGCCCAGGCTTTTATTTTCTGCACTGTTGCTCAAGCTATACAAATATACAATAAGCCTATTTCAGATGGACAAAAACCCACTCTTACAGGGTTCAGGTTTCAGAGATGCATTTCTTGGGAGGAGTCCCAGGACATAGACATTAAGTTATAAAGCCAAATAACCTCGGTCTCCTTCTGCCTCGTCCCTCCCCTCTCCCTCAGGCAATAAACATGTGGGGAGAACCTGCCTTTGTTTCCTTCACTTGATGCAGTTTTCGCTCAAGAGGTTATTTTCCTCTTAAACTTTGCAAAAATCACCTGAGATGATGATGATTATAATTTTCCTATTATTCACATGGGTGATTGAAGTGGTATAACAGCCAGCAGCAGTGGTTGGGAGGAGTTGGAAGGATATGGAGAAGCACTAAAAAGGAAAATAAGGTGTTTTTCCCTGACTTAGCTTTTTTTTTTTTCTCCTAAGCTACCTCTTCTACTGTATTTTGTGCAGATTTTTTGAAGAGAAAATTTGGCAAATAGTGGCTTCAAATGTGATGTGCACTGTATGAGACAAGACAGCAACAAGAAATACTGACTTCTGTCTGCAACTTTATTACTGACCAGTCATTTAGCTCTTGGGTATATGACCTGACAAACTCTTACTTGCTTTTTAGAAGTGAGTGATGGTTATTCTTACAGTCCTAAAACTCTTAGTAGAAAAGCCTACCAACAGTGTAAAATTACATAATATGTGTATTTTCCATATTATCACATCAGCTTTTATTGTATTATATACTATTTTAATTTTCATCTGAAAGATAGAAAAATCGGAAATACTCAGAACAAAGGAGGTCCTGAAAAATCAATTATGTTATAAAACAGCCTTTCCAATCCCAGTACATTTCTGTTCCTCAGTAGCTCTTCCACTGAAATGGCCTTCGTTCACCCATGCAGAGAAAACAGACGAGTTCTGCAGCATATCCTGAAGGTTACTCGGTCATTTGGGAGGGAGCTGTGTTTCTGAGATGCAGTGCTTTCACTGTGAGTGCCCTTGTTGTTTTCCCATTGTTTGTCCATCTCATTTTATGTTTGTAACCGCCACAGCGGCGATGTGTAAAATAGACCATTCATGACCTAAATCGCTTTGGGCTCAAAACCAAAAGCAGGTGCAAACCCTGATCAAAACCAGAAGGCTACAGTGTCAGGACCACACCATCCAGTGATAATGGGGGTGGAAGAAGCAAAAGCTATTTTATCTTTGTATTCCTGATCCTTCCCCCAGGCTGTCCTGCCCCCTCTATCCATGTGTAAAATAGATGGCAATATGTTCATTTTAAGCTTGTCCCAGGAACGCATTTCTGGAGCCAACGCTTCGTTCAGTGAGGTCAATCTAGAGGTTGCAAAGGCAAGTTAGTGGTCACTGGCTTCTTGGTAAAGGCGTCGCAGGTAACCAATACCACAGGGATTTTTGAGTAAAATAACAGTTAAATAGGAAGACTGTAGTCTAAAGATATCCAGTTTTGGCAAGGGGTCTGTCACATATATCAGCTTGCAGTGTGGAAGGGCAACCTAGTTTCGTGGAGGGTGTCCCAGCCCATGGCAGGGGGCTGGAACTAGATGATCTTTAGGGTCCTGTCCAACTCAAACCATTCTATGATTCTATTCTAAGAGTTTCTTAAAAGGTTGACACAAAGGTCACCCTGTCACCATGACTGTCATCAAACAGTAACGTCCTATCACCTGAAAGATACAGCATCAAATTATGATGTTCATAAAGATTGGAAGATTCCAGTTATTACTAGAGGGGTTTTTGTGTACTGTGCTGGTAACATTCCCCCAAGATGCAAAAACTGACAAGGTGATAATTAGAGAGAGGAACTTGATTAAATTATCTAATTTTTATTTTTTTAAACATTTTTCTAGCAACAGTTTCTCTGAAAGCAGCTGATACCTGTTGATATGTTTTTATCTGTTGATATCTGAAAACCGGATTTTATTTTTATCTGCCAAAGTTCAATCCTTTTAATGTCTGAAGATGCTATTATGACAGGCAGAGTAGGTTTCATCCTATCTAACTTGAGATCTGCAGCGTAGGTATCTGCAAAGGAAGGGGAATGCACGTTTTGAAGAACATTTATAATTTGTGTACTTCATAATGAGATTACTCTTTCCATAAGTCCTGTTGGTGAGATTTACAGTGATTGCAGAGTCTAGGTCTGACTAATTGAGACACAAGCATTTGCAATCTTTGATCTCCACCTAAGTGCGTTTGCCATTTTCACAGTTTTTGCAATGAAACATTAGAAATCCCTGAGTACTGTAATTAGTGGACATTTGTCCTTAATGCCCTGCCTTCAGCTATTCCAGGCAATGTATTTGTTGTAGCGACCTGTTGGGAAGTGACTTCTTCCAGAGAGATACTCTTTAGCGTATGCTGTGTCATTCATCACTGACAAATGGCCTGTGTTGAGTACAACTGACTTACCTGCACAGCAGTCTCTTACTCTGGCATTCCTATACTCCATTGGCCTCTTAAATGAACCCAACGTATTTGACTATTAGGTATATAGGGACTAAGACCCAGTGACTGGGATAGTTCTACACTGACAAGACAGTCTGGAAAGAAAACAATTAGTTGTAATGCAAATGAGCATCTTTTCCTTTCCATATCCTTGAAGAGAAAGCATGCTTTTGTCTTCCATTTTAAGAAGGTAAGGATTGTTTCACGGGAAGGATGTAATTTCTAATCCCTTACATTCAAGCACATTTCAGAAGAGAAATCCCCAGGCAGTAGCTATGTTTAGCTAAGCCAGCAAACGCCACAAATTGTACTTGTGCTGGGTTTCCACATGGGACAGTTTTCTACTTCACAAAGCTATAATGTCATGCAAAGTTCATTTTACTGGTAAGCATCATTGAGCCAAAATTGAGTTCAGAGCTCCAGGGAAAATAAATGTAAGCATTTATCCACAGTGCTATTTAAATCAGCTTGAAATTTTGAGTTCTTGGTTACCTTGCACATTCACTTCTAGTTCACCACAGCCTTCCTTAAAGCTCCTAAAGGTTGAAAAGTTAAAGGGTTTGGTTTTTTTTTTTGGGGGGGGTTATCTGCAAAACTGATGACTGTTTATATGATAATGCAACCAGTGCAGTCAAGATGAACTCTAATACAGTGTGAGGGAAAGAGGGTTTTCATTTAATGCCTATCCGTTTTCACGTAGGATCAGCAGTTCAAGCCGATAAGACATTGATAGCAATTAAAAATTACTTTTAAAATAAAGATGATGGTGTTTTTTTCAACCATATTCCATGTAACTTCCCGATAGAATAAACTAAGCATTCTTTCACTTGCCTTCACCAATCAAAATTGCTGCCTAAACATTTCATTCCAGAAAACGGAAGTATGCAATGATGCAGGCATATGCAGGCATGCACTGAAAGTCTGTGCGCTGCTTTGAAAGAATTAGTCTGCATCTGCAGTAGTTGAAACACTAGTGGATCTTTTACAAGATTTCACGAACTTGATTTTTTGTCTTTTCTTTTAAAATACTAGTTGGAGTGGTAAATTCTGTTTTAAAAGTATCTCAGCAAGAGAGTAGTGCTATGTAGTGCTGGCTTACAGCATCAGCTCCAGCGGTTTGCACAGGTGTGTAATATTTCACCTTAGTCTTTAGTAGTGCCATTACATATTCAGAAATCGCTGTGTATCTGTAAAGGAAGGGGTGGCAGACTGTAGTGTAATATGCATTCCTGAAACTTCTGTTTTCCTAATTGTTACATAGTCTGCAGTTATAAATTATCCCCTTCTGTCCTCCAGATTTGAGAAAGACATAACAGTAGGCAAAAATGTACTGCAGCTCTAATGCCATCACAGCTTTCTAATGAAAGCACAAATCAAATAGTAGATGCTTGAATCATTTATTTCCAAGGTGTAATTTCCATTATTATTTTACTGTACCTTTATCTGGTGTGCATTTTATAATTTTTTTTTAATTTTTTTTTTTTTTTTTTGGAATGAGGTTGGAAAGCAAGATAGAAGTATTCTATCTACCAAAAATAAGACTCTTGTAGATTAGGCTGTGTTGATAGGAATATTAGAGGGATGTTATAACATGCTAATACAGTTTATTAGGCTGCCAGCTTATCTGTGTAAATGTTTCTAAAGGAATTAGACATGTGTACACATAGTGTACACTGCTTGTTTAATTTACTAGATTATATTTGCTTACAAAGTTTTACATCCTGGTTAGAAGATCTGTTTTCTTATAGTAATGTCATGCCCAGATGACTAGCGCTATAGGTCTAGAGATATATTTTACTTGTAATTTTAAATTCATACTGCACTCTAGTGGGGAATGCTTTCAATGCAAAAGATTATATATATTAATGTACAGCATGTATATAATCTGGAATTTCTGAAAAGTTACTGTCATCTAGAGCAATTCAGTAAAACTAGTGCTATCATGTTAGCATTTTAATCCTTGTAATTCCTTGATTAAAGACTGAATTTCTTAATTTAAAAATGTTTTGGATAGATGAATATAGCTTTCTTTGGCATGAACAGTGTCTTCAGCAAACTCCAGAAGGCTGAGAGGTTGATGGATTGCTGCTGCTTTCTCGGGAAAAACCTCCTCCTTCCATTAGGAGAGATATGCTATAGATTTGCTGTAGAAATACCTCAGGTTTTCTCCTAAGCTTCCACAGTCCCATAATGTCTTATTGGACAGTTGTGATTTGTCTATACAAGTTCCTATCATCATTGTTGGTATAATAGGTTTGATTTTAATAAATAACTACTTTTATGCTGCTTCTTTCACTCTTTAATTTTGCTTTGGAGTGAATTGTTTAGCCTTTCTCATCTCTTGCTTTAGACAGCTAAAATCCTAGATGAGAGTTGACTGGATACAAAAGCTGAAATAATAATACTGACTGAACTGATGGAGTAAGGTTTTAATCTACAGCAAGTGCAGAGCTCCTCTCGAAAAGGGGTCTGTAACTTCTTAAATGAAACAGGGCTTAGTTAGCATAAAAGAACACAATACTAATTAGATAGCAAGCAAATCTGAAAACTGAAATTGAAACAGTTTTGAATATTGATAGGTTTTAGATTGGCATCTTTAGATAAATTTGTCTTTATGATTTCATTGGAAAGCAGTAAATGTGTTTAAAGCTTTGGAAGGGTCGGCAAAACATTTAGCTGATGAAATTTACAATGTTTGAAGCTCTCAGGAATGATTTGCAGTGTTTTGGTGTAATCAGACCCAAATTTGAAGGCTTGTTTAGATTTATTTTTAGATGCTGAACTTTGGATCTGCAATTAAAGGCATCTGTAGCCCATTTTCTGGTGTAGCTGAAATAATCTTTTTTTTTTTTTTTTTTTTNAGATAAACCATTTCCCACCAACTGAGGATCCAGCCTTGCTTTTTTTTTTTTTTTTTTTTAAACCTTTAGGTTGTCTGATTTGTTTGTTAGAGACCCAATAGTATCATTGTATTTAAGGCTGCAGTAATTTTGTTGCTCAAAATACAGAGTAAATTCTTTGGCTAAACCTTTGTTTATTCACTAAGTCTGAGAGAACAAGCAGTTTAAAGATTTATATGCTATATATGGTCTCATCAAGATGCTAAGTTGGTGAAACATTTTACACTCCTAGAATGGTAAATTAGGTCACAGAGCACTTCTTCACCTGTGCCATTTCTGCTCATTTTAATCACAGAAACTCACATTTACATTGGTTTTATTGAAGTTCTGCAGATGGGATTATCTTCTCATTTCTGTAGTTTGGTATTAGCTGAATCTAAGTTAACTGCCCTTGAATTATAATCCTGGGAGGTTAAAATAAGAGGCTAATAAAACATGTTTATTACTTGTCTTTGAATTATTTTGAATCAGATAAACTATGAAATGATTAGACCTGGGCTTGAAATCATTCACGGGATGTGGAGAGAGGATGGCTAGGGGTTGCTAAATACCTAGTTAATAAACTCAAGAGTGAGGTCTAAGCATTTAAGTTTAGCTGACTAAAATATAGGGGGGTTGTTTTCTTCTGTTAATTGCAACACATCAAAATGTATAAACATGGGAAACAGAGACTAACTCTTCTTTCCTCTCCCTTTTTTTTTTTCCAACTTGAAAAATGTACCTTGCATTGCTAAGTGCTAAAATAGCTAAGAATTTGTAGTCATTAGTCAAGCGCAGTATTTGAATGTAGGAGTGTTTGTAATGGAATGTAACAACAGGTTGTCGTTCACATAGAGTTTAACTGTTATTTATTGTATATTTTATATAAAAAAAAAAATCAAAACGTGATAATTATGTATTTAATCCTAGAGAAGATTATAAAATATTTTTGCTTTAATAACTACTTGTATTTCTGTGTTGGATTCACCTTGGGTAGCTGCCAGACCCCCGCTCAGCCACACTGTCACTCCCTTTCCACACCAGGACAGGGAGAGAGAAATACAATGGAAAAGCTTGTGGGTTGAGATGGAGACAGGGAGAGCACTTACTGGTTACTGTACATGGGCAAAATAGATTCAACTTGAAGAAAATTAATTTCAGTTATTGCCAATTAAAATAGAGTAGGATGGTGAGAAACAAAGACAAAACAGTAAAATGCTTTGCCCCTCTGCCCCACCCTTCCCCTTTTTCCTGACTCTTCTACACTACCCTCCTATCCCCAGGTGGTGCAAGGGGATGGCGAGTTCTGTCAGTCCATATCACTTCATCTCTGCTGCACCTTCCTCCTCACACTATTCCCCAGCTCCAGAGTGCCATCCCTCCCATGGGATACAATCCGTCACGAACTGCTCTACCGGGTCCTTCCCATAAGCTGCAATTCTTGAAAAAGTGCTCCAGCGCAGGTCCTTTCCATGGGGTGCAATCCTTCAGGAGAGGACTGCTCCAGTGTGCATACCCCATGGGGTCACAGGTCTTGCCATAAGACCACCTCCTGTCTGGGCTCCTCTTGACACACTGCAGCCCCTGCGGGAGCTTGCTCCTGCATGGGCTCTCCATGGGCTGCAGCTTCCACCAGGGCATGTCCAACTACTCTGGCATGGGGCCCTCCACGGGCTGCAGATGGATATCTGCTCCACCGTTAACCTCCATGGGCTGCAGGGGGACAGCCTGCCTCACCATGGTCTTCTCCATGGGTGCCTGGGGCACCTCCTCCCCCTTCTGTTCCACTGTCTACCTGGCTGTTTCCCTCACACTTTTTCAGCTGCTGCATGGTGTTTTTACCCTTTCCTAAAGATATTATCACAGAGGTGCTGCACCCATGGCTGATGGGCTCAGCTTTGGGTACTAGTGGGTCAGTTTTGGAGCTGCCTGGAAGTGGCTGTCCCCAGCATGGGACAGCTCTTGGCCTTGTTTTAGAGAGGCCGCCTTGCAGCCCCCACTGCCAGCACCTGGGCACCTGCATCCAGTAGAGTTTCCCACTGAAGGTGACAGTTAGGATGTCATAAGCTTCATCTAGACTTTGCTGAGCTTTCTAACTTAGGATTTGTAAAGTTGCTTTTCATAGGATAATTCTTAAATAAAGTAAACTAACCAAGGGATAAGATAGAAATAATTAAAATACAAACAAACAAAAAAACCCTGTGACAGGCTGATTTCGGTGATAGATTTAATGGTACCCTAGAACATTTAAAGACATTAACCTGAGTGGCTGTGAAATTACTCAAATTATACAGCAGAACTGAAAAACATGAACAGAAAGCAAAACATAATAGTGGAAATGGAGTTCTAAAATATGAAAATGTGAATAACTTGCCTTTTGCTGGTTTGCAGATGTAGAAATCTGGTGTGTATTATTTTGTATTACTCATCAATTTTCCATCTTATGGTTGGTTTTTTTTTTTTTTTCCTCCCCAGAAAATATGAAGAAACCCTGGAGCCCTGATTTACCAGTTGATAACCACTCGTACAATTCAGATTTCACATCCGTCCCAGACAGGGAAGGTGAGAAAGAACTGGCACCCGATGGCACTGAAGAAAAGAAGGAAAGAGAAAAGAAACACACCAATTTCACTTTGTGCAATGTTTGTAACATTCAGCTGAACTCTGCTGCTCAAGCACAAATCCACTACAATGGCAAATCCCATCAGAAGAGGTTAAAACAGCTCAGCAATGGAAATATCAAAAGTGATAATGGTAAGCGTTAAAATATATATACACTTTTTGCAATGTTTTGATCTGAGAATTGCAGCAATGTGCAGTAATGTCAATATATATGGATCTCAGCAATTTTTTTTTATTTTTTATTTTTTTTTATTCAGCCAACAAATCCTTTGAAGTTAAGGCAGAGGCTCTCGGTGATTTCAGAGTGCTTGGGGTCATCCCTAGTATGAGCATCTGGCAAATAGCTAAAAGTATGCTGTCTGTGTTGTTACAAGTGTTTTCATTTTATATTTTGTTTATGTGATGGTGTTGATTCAGATTCTTTCTCTTTCCATGTGCGTTTTGGTGCTTTTCAGCATAATCATTGATATTCTGAATTTCACAGTCTATTAGAAAGGTTATACTTGTTAGGGGTCTGTCCGATTTAAATTAATGTAAGGCGGTTGCAAAATAAATTGAAACAAATACATTCCCAAACTCATTTCACTTTGGTTTGCTTATTCAGGGTTCCACCCATAGCTAGCACAAGTCTGTTTAAAGATCGTGACTGAAGTCTCAAACAGAGATAGAACAAAGGTTGTTTTGATTTTAATTTATTTCATTGACAGCTTTGGGAAAAGCATTTTGTAGTAGGTGGCATGTTTTCCTATCATCGTAGTGAACTATATGCCTCAAAAACATGCTTGTGGCTTTATGTACAAAAGTAGATCAGATAATAGAGGCAAATGATGGTCCCTGACAAGAAAAAACAGATTACTATGTTATAATTTTATCAATTTCATAACAGGTAGTACTCGGCTTTGTACTATGGGTAGAGTTCGACTGTATTGTTCTATCTGCTTCTATGCACCATGTCACAGAAATGATGGTCTTAATATGAGGTACTTAGGACTTTCAGACCACACACATTGCTTAATATGGTGTGCCATGAGTTGCTGCTTGTTCCATCTGCAGAAGGATATGCAGAACACTAATGCTTAGATAGGACTTAAGAGGTATTTAAATAATCTATGCTTTGTCCTGGCTTGAAGAGTTTGGAATTATGGGTATGTTGCTGAAGTGTATTGGATGTGAGCGCTTTGCTATGTATGAGGTGTTGCTGGTTTCCTTAAAACAATAAAGCAAACAAAAAACCCCATAACACTGAACAACACAAATCATTTTGTCTTTACATGGCAGGACTATAATGTTTGGCACTGTTCATAGTTCAGACTTAGGAAGAATACCATTACTGTTAGTAGGAGCTCTGAAAATCTGTAAAGAAAGATGGATTTCCTAATTGATTAAAGGTGCAATATGGTTACCCACAAATGCATTCTTTCTATAAGGAAATAATCACAGTCTAATGTTCTTGCTATCTTCAGTTAAAGTAAAATTGTGTGATCATTGTTATTAGCAAAACAATTTTGCTAACGATAGAAAGTGTTTTTCTGTAGTTCATTTTTCTGCTTTAATCCGTGGTAATGAAAGAATTAGTAATTAAACAATGCTAAAATTAGTGTCAAAGGGCTTCAATCGTGCTTGAACGTTTATATTCTAGAGATGATCATAGTAGTATAGCGGCATGTTTCTTACTTTCTCCTTAAAAGTATCCCTATGTGTTCTGTAGCTGCATCCATTTATAGTCAGAAAATAGCTTATTGACTATCTTGCTCTTTGTTTCAAAGTGCAGTTATTTTAGGGGGTTGCCTGAAACTTGAGTCTTTTCAAATCTGGCAGATCTTTGAGTATCATCAATAGCAGTGCTCCACTGAGAGAATGACATAGGGAATAACATAAGGAAGTGATTTTCCCATGTCACCAAACTTTGAGATTTCAGTTTGGGTTTTTTTTGGGTTTTTTTAACTAAACATTATGAAAGTAGTAGAGACCAATAATAAGTATTTCTCACTAAAAGTTAGAACTGAATTTGAACTGAATGTTTGAGTAATCACCTTCCTCATACTTTGAACAGAAACCCTGTTTGAGATCCCTTTTCGAAGCCAAGCAGAAATGGGAACCTGACAGGCCTTCCTCAATAAGAGGTTTTGTCAAAACAGGTATATCTGGAATATGGGCAATGTGTTTTGGACAAATGATATTTTTGTTGATGAGACCCCAGCAAGCTCAAGTGATATATGACCATGACTGAAAAAAAAATGAGTTGACCCTTTCAGTTTATCACATGCACACAAATGATACTATTTTGGTCAGTGATGTAACTGAAGTAACTGTTAAACACGCACAGTACTGTTTATTCAATGTATGTCAGTAGGTTGCTTTATTTATGAGAATGGTATTTCTTGTGTAGAAGTCTGATTGTCACAGAAGACAGTAGTTCTGCTCAATGTCCAGGTTAATGGTCTAATCATTCTTGAGATTAAATTCTGCTCTAAATTAAAAGTAAGTAAAGGCTCTGCTTTATGAGATTGTCTTCTAAGGCTTTTTCATCAGTAGTTATTCATTATCTCTTATGTTGAATGAGTGAAGTGCTTGCGCAACGCACAAGAAGACCCCATTTCCAAATACAGCGATTCATGGATTGTACTATGGGTTGTATATATCTTTGCAAAGTTGTGTGCTCACTTGGAACTAAGGTACGTGGAAAGGTTGGGAAAAATATTGGAATTGTGACTTCTTGTTTTGTTTCATTTCTGAATTATTCCCACAAAGCAGGATGGGTTGTGGTGTGTTTTATATTGTGAGGAGTAATAGAAATGGAGGATTGATTTATGTGAAGCAGCAGCCCGTGTCATGTTCCCAAATGATTTGCAATGGACTGCTGAACAGAGGTAGGGTTCAGCTGTATTAGCATTTGACTGTGTAATTAAAGCTGTCATGCTATAGTCATCATCTTCAAACTGTGTGAAGTAGTGTTTATGTGCTGGCCATAAATAACAGAGCACGTTACTATACATGAACATCTCTGTGTAATTTTATAAGGTGAGTTGCTTAAGCACAAAGTTTTTAAACCTCTTCAAATATACAATTAATAAATAATGTCTATTGTGGAGTTAAAAGCAGCATTTCTTTGCTGCTGTATTGGTATCTGTACTGAATTTGAGCAGCTCGCCAGATTTACTTTAAAAAGTTTTGCTAGTTGCTTATCTGTCAGCTTGGCAGCTTTCCTCTATGGTACCCATGTGGTTCCCTCCTGGGGCAGAGCAGCCTCGGAACAGCATGCTGTGCAGAGACATAAAAATGATGTGAACCCATTGTTTCTGGTGTCATTACTTGGTACAGTGATTTGTGATGACTTAACATGACATGGAGACATCAGCACTTCTGTTACTGAACTGTAGGTACTTGGAAGTAACACAATTTTCTGTGTTTCTTCCTCCTAATAATTGCTGCCTTTGTCACTTAAGACTTCTCACACTTTCTTCGTTACACCCTATAATATAGTCTTCTCACTGGTGACTGTTTTGCCTTTCTGCTCTCATACATGCAGTAGTAAGGTGACAAAGTCAGTGGAGATTTTGAGTAAATTTTGGGATTAAAAGAGGGCAAAATGCATTTCTGGTCTGCCAACATTGCACCACTTCTCACAAAACTAGCCTGGGCACTGTGGGAAGAGGTGACCTCTTATTGGGACATCATTTATTCTGACCAGCAGGAGTAAGATTCATGTTTCTACTTGCAGAATGGAAAATTAACTGTGAAAGCAAACGTATAGCAGTACCAGAGAGAGAGCTGATATTACTAAGATTTTATGTAAACCAGAATTTCCCCTGGGCTTCCTTTTGTGTAAAATGCTGAATCATCATGAGTGAATGAGCCATGGTTAGGACAAAAACTAAAACTGCTTTCCTCTGCAATACTTTCTATAATACACTAGATAACAAGTGGAAAAATAATGAAGGAGACGAGAAATGCCACAAAATTCATAGAACTCTTTTAACTTTAAAAATTGATTTCTGAAACATTATTCTTTTGAAACAGAGCAGTCAGCAAGGCATTTGGCAGTAGTTTATGTAGCTTTCTGAATTCATAACCCAGACAAAAGACTATCCAGTTTAGCAAGTTTCATTACTTTCTAACTAAACCTGCCTACAACCTTCTTTTCAGTGAAATTTCATCTTAGTAAAATTTTATTGTACTGTGAACAAGGACAGGGAAAGGTCAGAATTAAATATCCATTTTTTCTAAACCCTTGCTAATTGCAAAAAGCAAATCTCTTAATTCAGCACTAGATATTACTTGAGAATGAATAACAATTTAGTTATGATTATACTGAATTATATACTAAAATAGGAGCAAAATTTGTTTTGCAGATTTTACTTTTTAAACTGCATTTGGTGGTTGAATGTAGTTTTCCCCAACAACTCTTGAGATGACAATTCCATAAATTTCACACTGTAAACTTTTGCACAGTGGTCAGAGAACATATTGAATGTTTTACAACTTATCCCCAGCCCCCATCTAAATCCTGACTTTTTACAGTCCTGCAGGTAGGAAATCCAGAAGATTCACCTAAACCACTTGCAGAATCTCCTTTGTTCTGTTGCTGGATCTTTCCTAGTTCTGTGCTGCTGCAATGCTTTACACCTCTACTGTCATGTTTTTTGATCATGAAAACTTGCAGCTTTGGGGCAGACAATCTTACTTTAAGGTGGTAAATTACCAGGGTACAGCTTTCAGGGAAGTGGTGTCACCTGCTCTTTTCGTTGCATTAGTCCTCCTTTCAGAGAAAGAGGATTGGATAGGGCACTGAGGAATAGAGGAAATCTTCAGACAAAGTACGTTCTTCAGAGGAGAGGATTTTCTGTTAGTTTCCTGGGAAACAAGTATTGTCAGATCAGCTTGAGGTGTCTCTGGAAGTCATGTCATGTTCTTAAGATAAAGCAAGAAGTTGTACCATAACTATTTTACTGTTTCATGGTTGCAGTTTGTTTGTCTCTTTGGATTTTTTTTTTTTTAATGTCATGTACTGATACAGAGTTCCATGGCCAATTAACAGTAAATGGAATATGAGTTATCCTCTGGTTTTAAGCCTCCAGTATGTGGGTCATAGATGCCAGTGTTTTGTAAAGAAGCACAGTAGGTTCCTTCTGAATATTTTGTGATACCTCCCAAATGTCAAAGCTGGAGATCTCTGGACAAGTAGGACTGGCTGAGGGCAGTGTGTTGTCACTTCTGCTGCTCCCAGATGTAAATCACTCTTCTTATTCCAAAGCACTTGTCTGTTTTCATCATGTTCCTATTTCAGTTAGTGAACTATTAACATAGTTTCTGCTTTTAAGATCACTTTTGCAAGCAAGATATGCTTTTAAAGCACTATTTGTGTTTGCAGTACCCACCAAATATGACATCGTAGTTCAGAACAAAGTTTTGTCCCAAGGTAACTTGTGTATCATTGAATGTATTAAGCTTAAGTGTTGTGGTTTAACCCAGCCAGCAGCTAAAACAACCACGCAGCTGTTTGCTCACTCCCTCCTCCCAGTGGGATGGGGAGGGGATTGAAGATGGAAAAGGGAAAAAACCTCCAAACTTGTGGGTTGAGATAAAGACAATTTAATAGGACAAAACAAACAAGCAAAAATATACAAAACAAATGATGAACAGCATAATTTCTCACCACCCTAAGTCCATGCTCCACAAGACCCCAAGCTAACCAGCCATCCAGCCCACCCACAGTTATTTGTGGAACGTGATATCATATGGTATGGAATATCTCTTTGGTCAGCTGCCCTGGCTGTGGCCCCTCCCAGCTTCTTGGGTGCCCCCTGCCTTTACAGGGCAGTATGAGAAGCTGAAAAGTCCTTGACTGCTTGGCAACAGCTAAAAACATCAGTGTGTTATCAACATTACTCTCATCCAAAATCCAATGCACAGCACTACACCAGCTGCTAAGAAGAAAATTAACTCTATCCCTGCTGACACCAGGACATTAAGAAAGAACCAGCTCACACCAGCCACATGCACGATGTTCATGTTTCCCCTAATAAATGCAGTAAGATCCATTCCGCTTTGACTATACAAAAAATGCATGGATGGTAATTGTGGGCAAACGCCTTCGATGTGTGCAAATATCCATTGTATATTTGATATAGTTAGCTGACTGCTACCTCTTACAAATAAATACAAAGGAGCATTACTAAATTTTAATACAGACCAATCATAGGTAAACCCTAGCATTGTAACAAGTTATAGGGAGGCGGGGGAGAAAGTTTAATGACTGCACCTGGAATAGCTTCAATAATGCCATGAATCACAAAGGTAACATTTTAGTAATCCCCAAAACTTTCTTTTGGATTTGGGGAGGAGAAATTCATAGCAGTTAACCAATTTTTCCTCTAGTATATCTAGTAATTGATCCACTGAATAGCATGACAGAATAAAAAAAAATTATAGCCTGGAAAACTGTGTGTGTTAATTATGATTAATTCTTCAGAAGCCGGGGAATAAACAGAAATTTATGGCTAAATATGCTTAAAGTATTTTCAAAGTTCCTTATTGTTCATCAAGTGCACTTAAGAACATGCTTATGTCTTTTGTTGAAGTATGGTTTCCATCTCAACTGGCAAATTCCTTTCTTTTCTACAATCTTAGGTGACAACAGAATAAAACCTACTGTGGCAGTTTACTGTGAATGAAACAGTCTAAGGTATATGAAGAGTCTCAACCATCAAGAACATCTGCATAGGGTCTAAACAAGCCTCTAACTGCAGGTTGAAAAAGTTATAAAGAACTGTGTTTGTTCTAGTTTTCTACCTGAATATAAGACTGCACAGGTCTTAATATCCCCAGCTGTGTAGCCTGCCCTCATTTTGGGTACCATCTCCAAAGCAAGATGCTTAGCAAGTTGTCTCCATCCATAGGACATGGATGTTTGTCCATGAGAAATTGTACAAAAGTGTTGGACAGCTGAAACAAGTTCAGAAGTTGGTCCTTACTTTGCTGCCTTTTAGCAAACCCAGACAGGGCTTCTGATTGCTGTGCTATGCCACTGTGGGCTGAGATACTTAAACGTGTCTTCGAGAGCACACAAAAGCTGCTGTTATATGCAGGTTAGAGGGTGAACGTCTTCACCCCTTGTCTGCCTGCTTGCTATGTTTAATTTTCTTCCATGCTTATAGTTCTGACTCTGTATGTTCCAAACGTCATTCTCTCACAGTTCACTTGTCCTTTTTAGACACTCATGGCCTCATGTCTTCAGGACTTTGTTACTCCTAGATGTACAACAGTTTTTCTTCTATGTTGAAAAATAACTGCCTTTTTAGTCCTCAAATCTGTGCTTAAAATGTGCTTGCAAGAAATGGGAAAGCTGTCTGATATCTTATTCTCAATGCACCTCTGTTTAACATCACCATAGTCTCTTTTTAGTAACTTCTAGTTTATTTCTATTTTTTTCCCCTTTTCTTATTTTTTCCTTTTTTTTCCTCCTGTATGGCTTCAGGCTAGAACCTGCCATACACCCCATTTATCTGAACTTGTTTGCTTCTCTATTTTAAAGTTAATGCTATTTTAGATAACCGTTGCCTTTTTATGCTGTAGCAGGAATACTGATAATCAATACTAAATTAGCTGTATAAGGTTCAGTTACTTTGGGAGCAATCTGTGTCCATCTGTGTTTCTGAACTGTGCCGAGATGTTGGTCTGCCATTGCTTGCTTCTCCCTGAGTGTGGCACCAGTTTCCTTTCTGAGAACGCTGGCATTTGATCTCTACTTGCATGTACAGTGAACAAACTGTTGAAACCTGTTTTGCAGGATCTCCATTTAGTTCTGCTTATATCACTAGGTCCAATATAGATTATGATGACCATGGCTTCCTTCCAGACCTTCTCAGTAACTTGTTGTCTTTTAATATGATGGGGGGTTTTTTTCTGCACTGGCATCTGGTAGGCAACAAATCTTCTATGAGTCATGACAAGACACTAAGTTTATCAACATTTCCCGGTATTAATTTCCCTAGAGCTAGCTTTTCCCATATTCAGTTATTTTTCTTACTTCAAATATAGGTCTATATTCTTCAATGAGGCTGTAAAAGGATAGTTTTGTACCTCTCATGTGGTATTAATTTTTTAATTTTTAGGATATCACAGAATTTAAGCAGAATTTTTGAGCTATGAGTAGAAAAACAAAGCAGATATCATCAAATGTGACACAAATTTCAGTAATGCTGATTTTTTTCTTATATATGGCCTTTTATTCCTCTAATTCAAAATATACTGTCTTCCTGATAGTTATGTCACTGAACTCTTTAGCTAATTTTTTATCCTCTGACATGTTTCACAGTAGGGAGAAATACATTTCAAGGTCAATTTTAAGACCAGCTCCAATGAAATTAATTACAACCTCCTGTTGATTTCAAGAGAAAGAAGCAAGTTCCTTATTCTATTGAGGAACTTAATGATAGCACAGATTTATGCCAGTTCAGTTTACATCATCAAGGAAGCACCAATTCTAATCTACAGTTCACATTGCTACTGGGGGAATTAGTTAATCTGTATGATGTTGTGGTGGGTTGACCTTGGCTGGATGTCAGGTGCCCACCAAAGCTGCACTATCACTTCCCTCCTCAGCAGGACAGAGGGGGAGAAAAGAAGATGGGGGGGGGAAACAAACAACCAAAACCAACCCTCATGGGTCAAGAAAAAGGCAGTTTAATAAAGCAAAAGGCTGCATGTGGAGGCAAAGGAGAACAAAAAAGAAGATTTATTCTTCTCATCAGCTGGCAATGTCTGGCCACTTCCCAGGAAGCAGGGCTTTGGTACATGTAGTGGTTGCTCTGGAAGACAAATGCAAATAACGAATGACCCCTCCCTTCTTCCTCCTTTCTCTGAGCTTTTATTGCTGAACAGACATTATATGGTATGTAATATCACTTTGGTCAGTTTGGGTCAGCTGTCCTGGCTGTGTCCCTTCCCCAGATCTTGCCCACCCCCAGCCTACTGGTGAGGAGGGAATGTTGGCGAGAGACAGCCTCTGTGCTGTGCCAGTGTTGCTCAGCAGTAACCAAAATCCTGGGATGTTACCAGCACCTTGCTGGCTACTGATACACAACACAGCACTATGAGGGCTGCTACTCAGCCAGACCCAATGCAGATGTCTGTCTTTTGTTTCTCATGTTAATGCTTATACATTAGCCTGGCTGGAGTCCCCATGCAGACAGGATTGTAGATATATTGACATAATCAGGAATTCCACCCTAGTTTTTTCATATATATAAAATTAAAGAGCTGGAAAGATACACGAATTGTAAGCAAAGTAGCTCACTTACTAAACTAATTCTTTGTTCTGTAATCAAAATTAAAATTCTTAAAATTCTTCTCTAGACACGTTATACGAGGGTAATATGTCTTTAAATGAAAGCCTCCCTAGTGGGGATGGTATATAATTTATTATATGGAATATAATGTCAAAGATTATTCAGAAATTGAGTATTATTAATTTTCTTCTGCTGAACCTGTTCCATTTGTAATTATTCTTGGGAACACTTAACAACTCATCTGTCCCTTTTTTGCCAGGAGAACCCCATCCCTACCTTTGAGTAATTTTTATTCCAACGCAATAGAAATAGCAGTATTATTAAAAAGCAGATAAAAAATTCCTCCTTCTACTTCCATTTCTGTTCTCAAATTCAATAGAGGTTTGAACCTTGGCAGCTTTCATTGTGAATAATTTTTTTTCCACTGGGGAAAGACAGTAGAATTGTGTCTTTTTCTTGGTTCTCAGCTTTAACTATTCTGATAATATGTCCTAGTTTTTCCTGCAGTGTTGGGTTTTTTCTTTTTTTTTTTCTTATGTTTCCTTATTTTTGATCATTAAACTGAACAAAACCAATGATTACATGGCCGTAATTCTGACTGCACTTAGCGCCATTTTCCTCACTTTTGATTCAGAGTCATGTTACTATTTTACAGTAAAACACAGATGGATGCTTATGCATAGCTGGTCATTCTTAGTAAACTTCCAATTTCAATGCTGCCTTTGTCTCCTTTTGCTGTTGAAAAATAGTATCTTTAATGTTTCTTTTTTCCTAGAAGAGGTAGGAAAACTCTACTGATAAAATGTCAGCATTCTTCTTACCAAAGGTAGTTGAAACAAGGACTGTAGATAAAAGTAGTCAAGATAAAGTTGAAAAACTACCAAGGATGCCCCTCAGCTCAGTAGTGATATCTGATACTCTAAAGTGTCTTTGCTATGTGATGTATTAAAAATCAGAAGTCTTTGAAAGAAGTACTTAACCTTTTTGAAGTAGTGTCTGACCTCACACCCATAGGCCATTACGGTTAAGCCTGTAGGAGTTTTTTTTTTATGGAATTGTATACTGGGAAAGTTTTCAGTGGCAAGGTGGATAGTACATTTTAAAGGGATCTATAAGGGAGGAATATAAAATAGTGATGTCTGGAAAGAGGTAAATGTTACTCCTATCTTCAGAAAAGGCAAGAACTAGAAGTCCAGTCAATTATCAGTGGCAAGGAAGTTTATGGAGCAAGTCTTTATGAAAGCTATTTGCAGGCACATGAAGTAGAGGAAGGTGATTTGGGAACATCCAACCCAGATTTAGGTGCAGACTTTTTAAGACCAGATTGATGACGTTCTATGGTGAAATAACTGGCTCTGTGAACGTGGGGATACAATTTTTCTGACATAAGGCTTTCATTATGGTCTCCCATAGGATCATTGTAGCAAAATTGGTGACATAGGGGCTGCATGAGCAGAGATCAAAGTAGATTAGAAGCTGGCCAAACTATCAGGTTCGAAGTGTAATGATCAATCTTTCACAGTCTAACAGGCAGATGATTGGTTATGACATTCCCCAAGGACTGATAGCGAGGCCAATGCTGTATAATGTCTTCATTAATGACCCTTGTGATAGGATGGAATGCAGACTTACCAAATCTGCAGATGACACTAAACGTGATGAAATCATGAGTATGATGGAATAACTGCTACCATTCACAGGAACCTCAACAAGCTGCAGGAGTGCCCCAGCAGTAACGTAATGAAGCTCAACAGATGCAAAAACATGAAGTCCTGCACCTGGAACATAGACAAGTACAGTCTGGGGACCAACTGGCTGGAGAAGAGCTTTGTGAAAAAGGACTTGGGTATCCTTGTGGGCAACAAGTTGAACATGATTCGTGAGCTTTTGTAGAGCTAAAGGTTTAACTGCATACTGGGCTGCATTTACAAAAGGATAAGTAGTAGTTTGAGGGAAGTTATTATTATGCACTCTGTGCTTTTGAGATCATATGTGGTGTACTGTGTCCATTTCTGGGTCCCCGTTACAAGAGAGACATCAACAGAAGGGAGTGAATCTGGAGGAGCATCACTGAGATGATCAGCTTGCTGGAGCACGTGATTCATGATGAGAAGCTGACAAAGCTAGTTTTGTTTACTGTGAAGAGAAGGGCATATAGGGGATCCTGTTGTAGTTTTCAACTTCCTAGGGGGATTTTAGAGAGAAGATGGATGTGTACAGTGAAGGGGCAAGAGGGGATAGTCATAAGTTGCAGCAAGAGTATTTCAGATTAGATATAGGGGGAAAAAAGCAGGCAGAATTTCACTATAAAAATGGGTAAGCACAGGAATAAATTGCCCAGAGAGGCTGTGGAATTATTCTCTAGAGATTTTAAGAACTCAACCTGATCTAACCTTGAATTTAGTTGTTTTGAGTAGGAGGCTGGGCAAAGTGAATCCTAGAGATCCCTTTCCACCTGAATTATTCTAAGGTTCTGTAGAAAACACACTGGGAAAAATTCAGTTTTAAAGATTCAGGGGACTACTTGCTTAATTTACATCAGAAGCAAGATATGTACAGCCAAAGGCTTGCAGTTTTCTTCATAGCTGTGTGTTTAAAAAGAAAAAATGCTAAGAAAACTCCACTCTGAATGTCAAGTTGCTGGTGTTATTTGACAGAAGCAAAACAAATACAGTAAAATCTGTATTCTTAAAAAGGCTTGGAGATGTAAAACAAACTGTTGAAGCTCTTTTCAGTATTTTTGTTTTTTCATCAAATTGCTTGTAGCATAGACAGGCATACTGTTGATGTGTGTTACGGACTATCCAGGTAAAGATTATCAGAATAAAATTGTTGACCTCTAAAAGAGGAAATATAGGAACAAAGCTACTAGTATACATGTATCTTGTTTTTAGACCTTTCTTCTGTCATTGGTGGTGACAGAGGGAAGAACAGGTGCTATGGGATGCAGTAAGTACCAACAGATACCATGTTGTTCAGTATTAAGGCAGACTTTGTCTTCATGGGAGGCCAATATTAATAGCCATTCAAACTTACTTTTTCTTAAAATAGATTAACCTTTAATAAAAACTATTGAAGATGTCAACTGTAGACCCTGCCATTTAAACACTGGAGTGATCAAACAGCTCATTTAAAAAATAATCCAATAATTTATATTGAATTTCTTTGTGGGTTTCTGGTTTGTGGGTGTCTTTTTTTTTTTTCTCACAGATCATATCTCATAATGAAATTAAATAATGATTAATTATAAAGTAATCTTTGTATGTTCAGGGGAATGTATAGATCTCTATTTAGAATTGTCATTGTAATCTAGTATCAAAAGTACCACACATTGGTATCAAAGTATTCCCAATGTTTTAGAATCCTGAAATGTTTAAGAAAAAAACATTGCCATAATAATTCACTGTATTTTATTTGATTTTATCACTGACTTTTTGATGTTAGTGACCCCTGTCACAAACAGATGAAATATGCTTGAGAAACCCAAGGAAAAGATCCTGGAACTGCCAAGCTTTGAAAAAATATATGTTATTCAGAATTGCAGCGTTGGCATTTAAAGACTTACTGCTGTGAAATAAATTGTTTGAAGAACAGTAGTAAGCCTCTCCGGTCTTATGAACGCTCTGAATTAAAAGATTGTGGAAACAAAAAATGCTGTAGCTAAAGAAAGAACAATTAAATAAGATTATAGCTGACATAGAAGTATCAGTACTATTCAACAAGGAAACATTTTAATTTTACCGACACTTTATTTTTTAAAAGCCAGAAGAGTTTATTTCAACAGATTGATTATCTTAATTTTATCTCTGTGAGACTGGATATATGTTTGAATAGTTATAAATTACATCATGTCTTTTGGTACAGGCTGAAAGTTGGGACTGTAGGTTTGTTTAATCTGTTACATACCTGTAAAACAGTTGAGGGGGGAATAATTTGCTGCTTTTGTGATACCTTTGATATCACACACAGCTCATCCTACAAAATCTATTGACCACGTTAATAGAGTACTAGAGGATCATGTTAAATTTGAATGTGTGCTTCTGAGTCTGGTGATTATGTATTCATATACATATATATGCATACATGTGAAAAACATGGCACAGTTTGTTCTTAGTCCACATAGAAATATGTTAGCTCTTGGGTTAGTTTGGAAGAGAATTCCGATGCTGTGCTTTATAGGGAGCACACTTGTGCACATCTCCCAATTTTGCTCAGAGTCAGTCCTATACAGTAGTCAGCAGCTAGTTACTTCTTAATCTTTGGAAATTGTAGTGAATGTGTTTTTGCTGAAGAACTGCAATAATTTATTTTTGAAAGGATTTTCCAAACAGTATGTGTTTATTTTGTCAAATCAGAAGTCATATTGATGATGTTTCTAAGTGAACATCAGTAGGAATAACGCTTCCCAATCCTTAATGGCTCTGGAAAGCTGAGTTGCATTTCTTCCGATTCAGTATTGTTCACTGATCCTGTAAATTGTGATGATAAAAAATAAAAAAAATACGGTCCAGAGAACATGCATTTACACCCTACAACATACTTTTTTCTTAAATCTTTATATTTTTCTATTCAATACACTCAAGAAAGCCTCTTCAACTTTAGTATTCATATTACATTATGACTGATGTAAATCAAAGCTTAACAAGAATGGGCGTTACTAGTTTTGACAGATCTCTAGGAGTATGTTAGTTGTTGATAGGATTACTAAAACATGATGCAAGAATGTTTTTTGTTCACTTGGAATATGAAGCGGTATAGTTACTGTTCAGTGCTATTAAGATATCCCTGGTATATTTTGGAAGAAGCATATTATTCCTTCCTATATCCACTCTTTTTAAATTTCTTTGGAGAATGATCTTCCTAATATTACTTTCTTCTTTCATCAACTAACTGCAGATATTTTATTAAGGGTCATCATAGAAAGCTTCAGTAATCAAGCTTAGCTGATCCCCAATGTTACCCAGAAAGAGAGTTGTCACCATGACTTACTATTTGTGGATACCCAAAGGATTTCTGGTTAATCTGTTCTGACAGAGCTTTCCATGCTCTGCAGTTCACCTGCTGTAGATGAGATGCCATGAAAATGTGGTGGCTGAGGCAGCATGTGCAAACACGAAATGGCAAGAGTGGTGAGTTTATAGTGCAGTTTCCAAAGATGAGGGGGGAAAAAAAATCAAATGGTATCTGCTTCATCCTTTATATTCCTTTGATAATAAAGCATTTCATGACGTTCTTGAGACCAAAGCAGACAGGAATGTGTACACAAAGCACAGCATGGATTTTGAAATGTGCTCAATTTGTTTATTTTGCGTGCCAAGTGAGGTGCCAAAGGCTCCTTTTCTCTTGACATTGTGTAAGGTCAAAAACCACCCACTTTGACCCAAAGAAGCCCTGTGGGAAAGGCTGGATATTACCTGTACTGAGGGCAGTAATCCGGCCAACAGCAGTGTCCTACTAGACCATTTTACTGTAACAATATGTGAGGTTAGACTCATACTGTTTAATCTCATGGGAAACTTTAGAAGGCCTTGGTTCCCATAGAGAAGCTTGATTTTTGGTAATAAAATGCTCTTCATAATCCCCTGTGAACAGAGGCATGAACCCCTGAACAAACTTTTATACAGGGTAAAAGGGAATCAATGATGTGGCATGAGGAGACTGACTAGTGAAGAAATAGCAGAATTCAGATGGGGCTTTTTCATGATTTGGTGGGAAAATCAGGCATGAAAATTCATTTTTGTAAGATGGGATTAACTTGCCGAGGTAAATACAAAAGTAGGAAATTATTCGAATGAGTAAATGAACAACTGTGAGGAAAACTGCAGGATAGGAGAGGGAACTGTTTGTCTTTTATGTCAAAGTAATTGAAAACTTGACAGAACATAAAATAGTTCTTGTTTCCTGACCATCTTGAAGTCATGAAGGAAATTACCATAAATTTTCATAGGTTTTATATTTTGCATTCACTTGAATGCCTGGTGCATATATTTCCTACTCAGATGGTGGGCTTCCTCTGCCAGGCACTGGCAGATTGGTGTAAATTACCCAGCAGAATTTAGAATGTTCTTTCACTGCAAGCTGACAAAGTGAAAGACATCTGCAAAAACCTAATACTCTCCCCAGCCCTACCACCCTCTATTTCTTCATTATTCTTCTTCAAGGAACCATAGGAAAAGAATTCATAGTCCTTATCTGAGGAAAACTTGAGTCAAATGCTTATCTGAGAACTACTTGATTTTGAGCAGGGAAAAGAGTTCAAAGTTAAATTGTTGCATTTCTCAACTTTTTGAATCTACATGGTATTTTGATTTTCTGCTTTGTTTTTAATCCTGAGTTTAAAAATAATGTTTCCATGCTAAACAACTTAATAACAAAAATAAAGTTCTTAATAGCTGGAACTACGCAAGAAAATTCACTTCTGCATATTTTTAACCCTATATGAATACTAGCAAGAAGATACAATGCAAACCCCCCTGCTTTCTGCTGGCTCAGCACAAGAAGGATTTATCCCCATTTAGACAATGTATTATTTGAACACTAAAGTACTGGGCAACAGATGACGTGTTTCTTCTGAGGAATCTAGGTTTTCTTGCGTATAAAGTTTGGGTGAGCCTTGGAACTTTTCTCATAGAAATATATACCTAACTCTTTGTACTCTTCTAGAAGAAAACTCTTTCAGAGTATAAAAAAACCCCATAGCATATTTGTGATGTTGCAGTTTCATCAGTTGTTCTTCTATCCCTAGTTTAATTAGATCATGATACCTGTGGAATTATTTAATACTATATGGTAATATTATATCTGCTATGTTAGTGGTCTTTAGGATGGGGATTCTGTTACCCTTATCACTATGTAAGGCAGAAGGAATGTGAAAACTCTTGAGTAATACTATAAATAGCACAAAATACTGGTAAAATAAAAAATTAAAATGAAGGTTTGTTAGGCGTTTTTTGGTCTAAATTCAGTTTGGGAGTGTGGAAGGTGTTATCCTGAGAAAAGGAATGGGAGGGAAAGGACTGAGGAAAAGAATTATTAATTTAATTTTGTGGAAGTTAATTTAGTGCGTCATGGAAATAGTCTTGGCTTTCTCTCCCTCCTTTTCTGAACAGTTATGTGGAGTTCATTATGCTTTTGCTGTCTTTACCACAGAAGTGTCTGTGTTTCAGCAATTGCACTGAGTACATAGTATGGTAATATTAAGGCTTTACTTAGGAGAGTCTTTCTGTGGCATTAATAAAAACCATGCAGGTTCTTGGTGATTTTTTTTTTTTTTATCTTCCAAAACCACTGATTGAACTATTAAGTGCTATTAGATCTTTTGAGGATTTTAACTTACATCTGTAAAGTATCTTACTGTTTTAAACCCAAATATTTAAAAATTGCCCTGGAATGAAGTGTATCAAACTTCCCTTTTTGCCTGTACACAGCACACGCTGCAAGTGAAAGTATATAACCTCCTTATATTCCGACTCTGTTCTTCCATAAACAAATTGCAATATTGTAAATTTCAGTGTGTACAAAAACAATAGTATGAAGGAATAAAAAATACTTATTACTCGTATTATGCAGCCATTTTCCTCTTTGTTTTTCTTTATTGGTGATACTTGCCATGCAGACATCATTTTCAAACAGATTAAATTGCAAAGAAATAATTCCCTCAGAAGATCCCTTTCAGCTTCATTCCTAACTCCATTAATACTGAAAATGTTGGCAGCCACACTTTCATGATGTAAACTTCTGAGCAGTTCTGTAAACAGCTTCTTGTTTGGTGTGGTGTGTGTGTTTTTTTTTTTTCTTTTTTTCTTTTTTTTTTTTTTTTGAAGATCAAAATAACAAGTTTTTATTATTCAATAGTTGTTAAGTATAAGCTAATATTCCCACAGGTCTATGAGATCCTAACACCCTTGGCTTTTTAAGATTAGGGAAAAAAAAAACAAAAAACCCCAAACACAACCCCTGGTGGATATTTCATTTATCTGGCAATTCATTGTTTTCTGATGCTGCTACTGCCAAACTCAGGAAGGGTTTGCTCAGGAGCTTGATCCGTGATTTTTTTTAGATGCCTTCGGGAGGTGAGATCAAATGTGTAAGAATGTGATTGTGTTTATTTTTTAACATGAATCCCACTGGTAGAATCCTTAGGCATTTGCTATATCAAAGGTATTTATGATAAAATTGCCCTCAGCTATAGTTTGAAAGGGAGCAGCGTAGGATAGGTGCAGATGAAGGGTCGGCAAACTGCTGACTCTGGCCATAGAGAATGGTGAGAGTCTCCTAGATCTCGATACCCTTTCTGATACATAGCACTCAAGCAAAGCAAGTGAATGTGCAAAAATCTGCAGTCATGTTTCCGCTTCAAAGGTTTACTTGTGTATTACAGTTCCTGAATGTTCATAATTTTGGAAACAGCAAGGCATGAACAGGATTAGTTACACAACAGGTAGACTGGTATATGCTGTTGTCTTTGTGGCCTGGGCTTGTTTGGAGAGTGAGATCTTCAGGCATGTGACTATTATATTTGGCTCTTGGTGTGAAACAGATGTTTGCTGTTTGTACACATGAATTCTTCTGTGTTCCCGCATTCTTCCTGCTTTAAAGGGAAGCACTGGGCAAGAAGACGGTAGGTAAAATCTGGAAGTTTTGTCATAGCAGTTCCTCAGCATGTCCAGGTTGACATTTCCCATGAGTAGTAAAAACGATGGAGCAAGCAGAAAAAGAGGAGAGTTACAAAATAAAATTGCATATGAAATTTCTTTCACCGAGGATGTGTTGTTCTAGTAAGTAGGAGCTATGTGCCTTCAGTTCAGTAAGAGGTCTTGAGCAATACACAAGATGGTTGGACTCAATGATCTTCAAGTTTTTTTTCCAACCGAAATGGTTCTATGATTCTGTGAACTAGGCATTAAAAAAAAAAAAAGGTATTAATTTTGCTGACCAGAATAGTTGCATAATCTATTAGTGATATATATCTGCTGATCTATAAGGATATGTACGCACATAGGCGCACACATACAGAGGGATTTTATTTAGTTGCTGAGATAATGTGTAAGTTTCTGCCCCTTTAAATTTGCTGATTGAAAAATGAAGAATTCCTGCCCTTTAAATGTTCAGCTTTCACAGAGGTTACAGTAAATCTCTTAATCTCCCAAGCATTTATTCTCCTCTGGGTTTTTCACAGGCATTTATCCACAGGACATTCATTTCCAATCTGTATTTAAATCCAGGAATAACTATGTGGGCTTTGAGCTATCTGCTTTCATGCACTCCTAATGGGCTCTACCACAGGAACTCTGGATGAGCTGGAAAAAAAAATAGATTCAAGCCCAGTCATATTTGGCTTCCATTTCAGCTTGAGCTGAGTTTCTATTTATTCTTGGTGAAGAGAGCATTAAAGAAAGCAATTATTTGGGTGTGAGGGAAGGGCAGGAAGGATCCACAATAAAAGATTTATTCTGGCTTTATAGAGAGCACCAGCGTATCAGATTTTCAGGCTTATAATGGGATGTAGTTGAACGTATCTGCAGAATGGGGTGTGAGGATTTGAAACATATCCTGGATTTTTGTCAAATGCCCTCAGTTCGTTTTTTTTTTTTTTTTTTTGGTTCCTTACAACAACTGTAGACCAGATTCTTAGATGTAAATGGTCACAACTTTTCATTGTCCTGTAAATGATCCATTTTTGTAAGAAAAACTTAGTATTAGGTTAATATTATGATGCGAAAGAAAACACAGAAACACAGTGTTGGTTTTAAGTAGTTACAATGAAGCTGCATCTTGACCTTTGGCATTTTCTCTCCTGTGCATTAAAGAATTTGTTTCAGTTTTGTTAAGAATGTACTTAGGGAAGATAAGTGAAGGAGATTGAAAGAAACTGTGATGAGGAGACTTTTAGTTCTGTATTCCTGGCCTATGTAAAATAAACTCAATTTGAAAACAATCTTAAATTGTATCCAGAAAAATGTGTGGTATTTCCAATGAACTTAAATCCTTTAAACAATTTTTTTTTTTCATCTTCTATTGTTGTTTTCTTCCCATTCTATTTTTCTCTCTGGCATGACTCTCTTCATTATTCCTCTTCTCTGTTTCCATTCTGTGAGCCTTTCCCCACATTCTAAGCGCCGTATTTTCTGCCTGTTCTTTGCTAATTCAGCTTTGCTTTGCTGTTTTGGTCTTACAGACATACTACTTTACCAAAGACAATCAAATAGCCTTCTGTCAATAATACTAAGATGTGTTTCTTCTTTCATGCTTATAGTATTAGATATATTTAAAATAGTAGTAGTATAAAAATTTGGAACAATGTTCATTATTTTCTGATAAATGTGCTTAACTTGAGATTTTTAGCTTGGAAAATATTCTTACAAGGTAGCACACAGAATGATGATGAATTATCAGTGGAAGATAGATTTTTATGTTTCTTTCTAAATTGCATGTCTTGGTCTTATGTGGAGCTTTAAGTAAAAATAAATGGGCTAAATAAACTGATGGTTACTAAATGCTTGACTAATTTGGTTAGACCCTTTTTCCTGGTACTGGAAAAGTCTAACTCAGATCATTACTCATTGCATGGGTAAACTTCTGGATAGATGGAGATTAGGAAGAAAATTCAGGTAAAATCTTGTGAGATGCTGCTTACCTCCTTTCAGTTTAGATTAAAGAGCTCGTGCCAAGGAGTACCTTGTGGGGCAGCGATGGACTCAGACCAGTATCTTGGCCTCTTGTGGTAGCACAAAAAGAGAAATGGAGTCTGCTGAGTTTTACCAGTTTGAGGTTTAACTCCCTAATTTACTGATATGCATAACCTAAAGAAAATATCATAATATGGTCTAATCAAGTGTTATCCAGCCACTTAGTTAGTGATTGCCTGAGCAAATTTACTTAAAAAGCCTCTGGTGCTAGGAAGAGAATAATGATGAGCCTGAAACTTGCTTTTTATTTATATATTTATTTTTCCTCCTTAAGGGACCAAAGATCTGGCTAACAGTTTTAAATGTGTCTCTGACTCAGGAAACTTATACATCATGGGTTGTTTAACTTAGCTTTCTTACCAAGTTAAGTAAACGCTTATAAGAGTACAATGTTTCTGCAACCGGGAAAGTACACTTACTAGATTATTTAAACACGAAGCCGTTATATTGGCTTGTGTGCAACAACCTATCCTTGTACTACAGATACTTGTCTGAAATTAAAAAAAAAAAAAAAAAAAAAAAAAGGAAGAGGGGAAAAAAAAAAAAAAACGAAAAAAAAAANGAGGTGAAGTAAAGAAGAAACCTGAAAAAATGATTCAAAAATATACTAAGTTTGAAGTGGGAGTTTTCTAAATCTGGAAATCTGTTCTTTAATAAATTAATGTTCAATGACTTCTTTTCAAAACCAATGAGTTGTTTGATCATACCAAGTTCTTGTTTGCTGTAGATAGCTGCACGTTGCCATATTGAATATGCATGCTTCTTAGCAGTAACATTTCTTAGCAGAGTTGACCATAACAAGAAAGAGAAATTGCCTGTGAAAGAAACTTGTTTGAAATAGCATTTAATTTGCAAGTCATGGAGGTTTATGCTGACTGTGGCACATTTGATGATGATGATTATGGACACCAGAGCCCAGAGGATTCTCTTCAACTTACTGAATTTGTTCTTAATTTTTTAGGACCTTGGATGTTACAGCCTTTCCTTTATTTTTTTTATTTTTGCAAAGTAAATTTAAGTAGACAAGATATAGCCGTGCTCTTAAGGATTTGAAACCTTCTTGAAAACTCTCTTATTGAAAGGCTTATAGAGTGAAACACAAGTTTCTGTTTGTCACTTAGAGATTTACGTTTTAATATTTGGCGTTTGAGCTTAATTAATTTTCCCAACATTTAATAACTGCATTTAAATGAGGCCTGTCTTGATGGTTAATTACTGTGAATTTATGACTGTCTTGACATTTCTAATACACTGATGATTACAGTGAAATCACTTACGAACTTTGTACATCTTAAGTTGTTTGCTTATGAACTGTTGATTCATTCCCTTTCATGGGAAAGCACTGTAGCAGTAGGAACTGCAGGTACTCGCTATGCTGCTGCATGAATTCGTTTACATCAGCTACTTATCTGGCAAATTATATGATAGTCCAGCAGGCATTTTCACCTACTTCTAATAATGATGGGGAAATTCAGTAGCTAAATAACAGTTCTCAACCAGACCAAATGCATGTGTGGAATATGAGACATGGATGTTTACTGACTTGCCCAAAATCTTGCAATGAGTTTCTGGCAAATGGAACTTCAATGAAGGATATTTGAGTCATGTTTCAGTTTTCATGGATTGCCTTTCTTCTGGCATTTACAGTCCAAATCTGACAGGTAATTTGCTTACCAGTCCTCGTATCTCCATCAAAACCTGTGGTACATCTCTTTCTTTATCCACAGCTCCCTGATTAGAATCAAACATATATTTAATTTCATCTTTTTAAAGCAATATTACAAACCTTATTTTGGTTCAAGGAATTTTAACTTTAATAAGTTCCCTCTGATAATTGTTTCTGATTCTTTGGCTTGTAATATATTGTAAGCTTTGCCTTCTTAGCAGACCTGCTGTCATCAAGTTCCGAAGAGAACTAAGCTTATATTGCTATATTTCTAGGATTGCAAATGGAATGTTCAGCTATGTTTCTTTCCCCAAACCTTGACACAGGAATGGTTTGTGAGAATACCTGCGTGTCTATTGAAGCTTATTTTTCTGTAAATTTTAGTTTGAGGATTTTCTTATTCATTTGTAAAAAAAAAAAAAAAAAAAAAAAGACCCCAAAAAACCCACCAAAAAAAAATGCCAAAAAATTCCAACAAAAAAAACCACCCATACAAACAACCCTCAAACAAAACTGCAGGACATTTTTTAGCTGGGAGAAATGAATAATTTTAATCCTCTTAAACCATCAGAATAACTGACTGCATAAATGTTATGTTATGCTATGTGCATTGTGTAAAGCATAATAAAAGAAAATAACAAGTAGCTCCACAGAGAATAAGGATAGAAATTTGCAACTACACCATTTCTCATAGTGCTTAATTTATAAGATATAAAGATAGGGTTATGAACTGGAAGTTACACAAGTTTTCAGTACTAGCCAAATTCATAAATTATTTTGCTCCTCTGAAATATAGTTGAACTCATCAGACACTGAAGCGTACATGCCAAGAAATTATGGTCAAATACTCAGGGTCGTGCCAATGAGCTGCGGTTCCATTTGCTTCCATCAGCCACATGGAGCTTTGCTTTCTGAAGATCTTCTGATGTTGCACGTAGGCTTCTGTGACTATCAGTGTCTTTTTGTTTGTTCATATCGTCACTTTTGCATAGCCCATTTAACTGTAATGGATGGATGGATTTAAAAACCATCTGCAGCTACTATTAATATCATTCCTCAGTGTGTGTATTTCCACAAGCATTTGGTAACAGCTGTTTGAGCAAAACACTTTTTGATTTACTTCCTTTGTATCTAATTTTACAGTACCATTTCCTTTTTTGTTTGTTTTAGGTAATATTTGTCTATCAGAAAATGTCAACCATAAAATTTTAACAAAGTCCTTTCCAAATGTCCAGTGAGGTATTTGAACTTCAAAAGAAAGTACTTAGTATGCATTCTGTGTCAGTAATTTAAAATCAGCACAGTTGGTTTTAGTGGTCTTTCTGGCAATAGCTTATCAGAAATTTGAGTGTTACTATAAAGCCCCCTTGTTTAATTATACGTAAGTGTGTTCTTCTGGCAAATCAAAGAAATTATTTACTCTAAAAGTTGTACTCAGCCTATATTTATTGAAAGATTTAAAAATACTGTTTTATTTCAATGACTTCCTTCAATGGTCATATAGTGTGCTGACTCCTTGATTACTGCTTGATGTGTGATATTTATATCTAGGCACTAGAAAAGCTTTCTAATTAAATAAAAGATTATACAAACTTAAAACATATGTAATTTTTAATGATTAGAGATTATTACTGCAGATTAATTATCCATAGAGTAGAAAAGGAAATATTTTGCCTGACATGAATTCCTCTTGTGTTCTGCAGGAAATACCTTCAGTTAATGTTGTTAAAGCTTGGGATGTGCAGGAAAAACCAGTGATCTCTTTAAAAATGGTTGACTGAAAATAATGATGATGTTTAATGCTATTATGTTTGGAGCAATACAGTATATTTGCCCTTTTTATGTTCTAGAATGGCTTTTGGTAATTTTCTTTCAAATTACTGATTTTTTTCAGACATTTGTGGTAGAGTGGTGTCAGTGAGCTTTTAACCTGAGGTAGGAGTCCACAAGAGAAGAAATAGGTTTCATCGTAGTCTTCAGAACACAGGACACCAGGAAAGGGAAAGACTCTGGAAGTTAAAATTATTTTCAGCAGCTACTTTGGTTCCACAAATATTGTTCCTGTTGTTTGACTGAAACAGGATTCTCATGCTCCAATAGATGTAAAATGCTTGGTTACCATTACAAGGAAGTGACAAGTTTAATCAATGTATTTTCTATTTATACTGTAGTAAAAAATAATACAAAGGTTTCAATTAAAAACCTTCATCATTTGGTGATGATTATGCAAGCTAATTTAGTTCTTGGAGTTCCAAACCAAACTGATGGTGAGTGAAGCATGTCGTAGTAGGAAATAAAATGAATCCCATCTTTTCTTGGCTCTGTCAGGAGGTTTGGCAGGTCTGCCAATAGGGTTATTGATCCTTCTTCCTTTGTGTCTTGCCACTTGGCCAGACTATTATTTGCAGATTATCTGATGTTCGTAGTGTTTTTCTTTTGGCATTCAAGAATTTATAAATAGTTCACTGATTTGAAAAGTCTTGTTCTGGAAAGGCAAGCAATGTGGCAAGATCACTTTCTGAATAGGCTTTACAAGTACGTTTTTAGTACAGGACTGTGCATCTTCTAGGTAAGACAAAGATGACTGTACATCTAAGGTAAACCATGTATTTGGGGATAAACTTTCTTTCAAGTATATGATACCTTTAACTGGGATTCTGTTTTGAGAGCAGAATATACTACTGAGTGTGTGTTCTTTCAAAATGGATGTGGTGATGGCATTGCTGGGATCATTTCCCATTATAGGCTTCTATATTGTCTTGACAGCTGGATTTTTCTTTTGCTGCTTTCAGTGTGCTCACTGGGTAAGATTAATTCTAAGTCAATCTTAATGTTGTGGGTGTAAAAATAATAATAAAAAAACCCCCAATCAAAACCCCCCAAACCCAAACAAATAGGACATTTGTGATAGTGATTTCCAAAATTAATACTCTGGGCTGTACATTCTGGTAAGTAACTGGTTTAAATGTCAGCACCAGAAAGAGTTTGGGGAGGAAGAGAACACTGTTTTACAGCCAATTTTTGTAGGACACAACTGTGACTCTGATAGGCATTGTGCTGCTTCAGCTGAGGAAACTGCCCCTGCTGCTTTTCCACTGCCATTGGTAATAAAGCTTCTGGATTTAGTACTTAATAATTTTTTCTTTTAGTACTAATCAAAAGTTGAAAGAATGCAAGTCCTTTATCTGAAGCTGTATTGTATGTTTTCACCATAAAAGTGCTTGTATCTCTGAAAACCACACAGCTGTTGTGGCAGGGTATCGTGTTGAATCTACTATCAGATGTTGCCACTTCTCTCACCATAATAACCACAGCTACAGCTAGCGAACACCACCACTGAAGCAAGTGTTGATTGTTTTTCTAAATGTGACTTTACAGCATTGCTTGTACTAGATGCTAAATTGTAGCGCTTCTTCTAGCCTGACCTGAATTTCTTGGGGATTTACAGATGTATTATATTAAGGTACCAACCAGACTACATTAAAATGAAATACAAGTCTAGCTTTTTTTGACAGGTGAAGTGCTTAACAGTTCTATTTTCTAGTCCTGTCATTTGAAAGGCTGAAAAGAAGCTTGATAGTCTGAAATTTAGCACTATGTCGCTTTGAGGATAAAGCCATCTGTTTTCACGTCACCTAAAACCAAGTAATCTATGACAAAACAAGCGAGAATAATTCCAGTTTTGGGGGTTTTTATTGGGGTTTTCTTGTTTGTTTTTTTGCAGAACATACAGAAGGGAAGAAGGACTGTTGAAGTGTTATTTGAATTTAAATGTGCTCGATTAATCAATAGCTATTTATCAATATAAATAAAACAAGCAAAAGAATTAATTTACTGGAAAACTTGCAGCAAGCAGTCTAATTGTAGAAGAGGTGATGCATTTTTAGAGTAAAGGATAACAGCTTGAAAATGCTGTCTTGGCTAGCTTTAGCTTTATGTAGCTAAATGCTAAGCTCCTCCAAAGACAACCTTTGATGACCCATATGCTAATACTTTCTGGCCAGCATTACTCCTGATTACAAAGGAATCTAATAACCTTCCCTGGCAGAGATTGCTGTCTTCTCATGTCACCAGTGATCTCTACCGGCGGTTCTGAGTGGGTGAGTTCAGAGGAGTCCCACACGTTTGTATACTGTTCCACAAAGATCCTCCCCGCATGGCTTCATTTGGAGTGTGGTTTTGTGAATACGACGCCGTTACTTGCCTCACCAAATTTCAAGGATGACGTAAGAGTAAATATCACAGTCAATGAAGTGTTTTATTTCGTTCACTGCAGTGACTTTTGTGTGACAGCTGCTCTAAGTGTTGTGGAAACGGATGCATAGACACACATGAGAATTTCTCTCTCTGTAGTCATACTTTAATCTTCTGGCAGGATTTGTTCATGGTTTTTAGTTTGTTGTTCCTGCTATATGCCTATAACTTCTTGTTAATATTCTTGTATCGTTGTTTTAAGTAAAGGCTTTTCTGAAATGTAGGCTACATTTTTGGTTTTGCTATGCTGTGATATTCCCATCAATACATTTGGAATCCACCTTCTCAAAAGTACGCCTTGAAGAACTACTGTTTTGTGTGTAGCTAATGGAATCGTGAATGTCAAAATTCCCAGAGGCAGCAGTTAGTTTAAAAAACAAAAACAGCTGCCCTCCAAACCGTCAAAAGCCTCCTTATTTTGGGAATTTAAACTAGTTATCTGCAAACATTTTTGAAATACTATTCATCTACCACAGAAATCCATATAAGATACATTACAGAAAAGGGAGCAGGCTAAAGAATTAAACTCAGAATCTGATTTTGAAAGGTAAGAGGAACTCCCTGCTGAACTGGCGTGCCTGGTTTGTTTTTCAGAACGTTTTCAATATGAAGAACATGTGAAGGCTAGGTCATAGTTTATGGGAAGTTACTTGATACTTTCTTTCCACGGAACACTTGAAAGGTTTTGCCGGAGTATCATTTGCTCTGTGTGCTTGGAAGTGTTTTCAAAGTTATTCTTTATGCAACAGCATAACGTTTACCTTGAGTGCTTCCAGTAGGTGATGAAGACATTAATTTGGGAGGGACTACGTTTTTCTGTGAAATTGAATTTTAAAGTGTCATCAAGGAGACAATAAGGGCAGCGGTATTAAATCTGGAGAGCTGTACAAATTGTTTGCAGTCTCCTGATGAATCTACTGGCTGTAATTTTTTGTGACCTAGAATCAAAGTCCATTTCTGTTTCTCAGCTAAGTTCGACCCTTCCTGTGTGCAGATTGACCAGTGTTTGATATGAATGTTACCATTCTCTTTAGCTTCATCTCCAAATTTAATGAAATACGGGTGCAAGACTGAGTAATAATGTTAGTGCTCTGTTCCCACACAAAGAACCTGCATGTCACTTACAAGACATTTGATGTCTGATGCAGTTTCCTGTGTGTTTGTGGGAAATGTTTTCCTGAGGAATTAGTGTCTTATGGAGAACCAGCTGAGCTCCAACATCTGCTGCAGGTTGCAGCACTGCAAATCTGATCTCTCTGTTAAGTGCTGCTTCTGAGTAAGTACTTTAAGTGGCAGATTCTTTAAGAGAAGAATTCATACCTACTTGGGCTAGTACATCCCTTACACTTTTCCTTTCATAATTTTCTAGCTGTTCCCCTTTAATCTGCAATTTTTTCCTTGAATTATTTTTGAAGGGCAAATTAAAGATCCTCAGATCAAATGAATGAAAACTCAGATAGGTACTGAGTTTTTATGTATGTGCAAATTAATTTACCCTACAGCGCTTTACATAATTTCATATGAACATTTGATATTTTTGATATATGAATGGGAAATCTTTGCCTAGTGTGTTTTGTCATGGAAATGTGTGTATGGCAGAGAACTGTCTTAACATTTTTTCAACGAATTAGAAATATTTCTACTAAACCTGGCTCCCCTTAGTGTACTTTTCACTAGACTAAAGAGGTTTATTTGTCCTATGTGAAATTTTGCCACGTTTTTTGAACCTCTTTCTAAGAATGGTTCATTTTAATGCAAGGAAGAAGGAGAGCTTGTAATTGCAGTTAATGAGTCTGGTTTTGACACCTGAATATAGAATTAAATTAAAGTCTTCACTTTGACTTCTTCACTGCCTTTTAGTTATTTTATATTTAACTGCCTGCTGTAGGCTTTCTGCATTTGAATTTAGAAAACAGAACCAGCACATACAAATATTTTAAAAAACAGTCATGCCTGAGCGTTAGTTGTATTCTTCCCCACCTTGAGTTTCAGACAAGAAATTCTTCACTAGCATTAAAATTCCTTTCCTTAGTGTGGTAATACTGCAGATTGTTACACAGAGTACTTTTTAATGTGAACTCTTTACCAGAAAGTCATAGTTCAATTTCCCTATCTCTGATGAACTTGCAGAATGTATCTTGAAAGCAAACATAACATCAAGAGCTTCCTGTCTGAATAAACAGGGTTAGAGGTGAGATTTACCCCCCGCCCCTGTTTTTAACTGATGGTAGGAATGAAGACAATTGACCTTTTGGTCAAAACTGAATATTGTGTTCCTGGTTTTGACAAATTTTGCGAAATGTTGCTATATTTCACACTTTGTATGTGTGTATATACAAATATATATTTATACATATATATATATATGTGGAACACATCTGTATATATGTGTTGCTCTAACTGTATAATATACTAAAACAGAACATGGAAATTAGCACATTGAATAACTGTACCTGAATTTGCATGTGTTGCATGCCAACAGTAGTCTAAATTGTGATCAAAATATCTTGTACCTTTGCAGGTGTTTGTCATTTTATAGCCTACTCGGATGGCTTATAAATTTAAACCATCAGTCAGTCCAATCCCAAATGTTCTCTGTTTAACCAGTGGAGTAATTAGATCTATTTCTGTTATCATGTCAGAAACTTTTAATTTAAAAAGCCAACAAAACAGAGTTTTAAAAATAATTCCAATTCTGCTTATAATGAGTTGCTTTAAGTATTCTGCATTGAAAATATGATCCAAATAGTTGACTCGTAACTGAACAGCAGATCACTTTTTTCTACCTGCAGTGCCACCCAATTGTTCCTGTTTTTATAATGCAGATTACAGGAATTATTATGAATTATAGAAAAGTGCTTTATTGTTTGTACTTCTGTTGAAGGTTTATTACTTTGCTCAAGATCCATAATAGTTGGTATATAAAACATTTTGTTTGGATTTAAGTGCATAATTATGTTAGTGCTTTCCCTTTGTTTTGCTAAATGCTTCAGTACTTACAAAAAGTTTGAAACTAAGCTTTAAGAAACTGCGTACTTCTGGGCTCCTGGGCTCCTATTCCACACTCTTAACAAAACTGTTATTGCAGTATAGACAAAACTGCAATTAAACACTTTTATTTGATGTTTCTGTCAATATCCTGGTTGGTTGTGACAGGTACAATGTTTCCAGTCTAGGGAAGGGGCCAAACCAGTGTTTATTTTCCATTTCAAATCCATAAACTTTTACACAAGTGTAACTTTGTGTTCCAGACTTATTAATTCTTAATTTCTATTTAAAGGCATTAGCCCTCTACATGAATGTTTTGGCTGTGTTTGGTCATTTGTAGATTATTGCTTATTTTTCTCTCACACAGATCTAAAAAAATTCTAGTTAATAGATTTTCATCTCTGGATAAAATCGTATTTATGCAATTGGATATGTTGCTGCCCCATTGTAACTGTTTGCACAGTTTTGATAAATATAACCTGTTTTCCTACTGGGTTTGTTAGTCCTTTTAATCCTTTGAGAAGCCAAGGGTTTTTTTTTATTTCTCCAAAGTAATTGTAGCTATATAACTTGTTGCTGGGAGAGTTACTGAAGTGTCTCCCAGCAAAGAACGCAGCCTGGATATCCTATGTTGTATTACACTGCCTGTGAGTAAGGAATGAAAGAGGCTGTGGAGTAGCTGGGACTTGGTTTGAAGACACTCCTGGAAGAGGGTAGAATAGCTTGAGAAAGTTACCGTGACGACTTTGATACTGAAGTATCCGAGGGGAACATTTGGCCATGGGTCGCTACCCCGGAACAGTTTTCAAACACTGACTTTATCTAAAATTCTGTGGGTTCAGTAATGGCTGTGGATGCAAAGCTGAACACTTCTGGTCATGAATGATGTCAATTAGCAGTCAGCTGTTTTTATGAAATCTTCCCTTGTCGTGTTTTTTTAACTAACCTGTTAGGTCTTGGGTGAAATGATGTGATCTCACAGGTTTAGTAGTGTCTGTCTGTCTCCTGTTAGGTGTTTGGTATCCATGAGAGGGCACTGTAGCACGTATTACAGCTGTGGAGAAGAGGTGCCTGGAGACCCTAAGAGAAGCAGCATGTCTTTAAAGACATAGCTGAAGATAAATCTGCCAAGTATCTTATGCTATTAAATTCCAAACCCAAGGCAAGCTACTTTTATTTCTTTAGAAATATGAAGAAGCTTAAGTACCGCAGAGACCACAGTAATTTAATACTAATGCAGATGATACAACAATTCATAAAAGAAGGTAATACAGGTTTGAAATATTGCCGGTTTTGTATTGCTGGACACTGAACTTATTTAAGCACATATATTTAACTATTTTATCTTAACATGTTGAGATTTGGAGTGGTTTACATTTATTGGAATGAAAGTGAAACGAATGCATCAAATGCTCCCCCTCACCTTTTTTCCTTATCTCACTGATAGGCAGAACAAAATAGTGATTTTCACTTTTCCTTGTTCTTTCTGAATCCAGGCAAACAGTGTTAAAATGCAAAAGCTAAAAATCTGGCACTATAAGTTTAAATTATAGTAGCAGCTGCAGAACTGTTTTTTTCCTACACGGGCAAATTAAACCTAATAACATGCCCCCAAGCCCCGAGGGGCTGCCATAGCGGCACCAGGCACAAGCAATTTCCATACTGTGGAGCTTGAAAGAGTTCTGCTGAGGTGCAATTGAAGCCAGTACCAGTGGTGTTTTTTTTTTTTTTT
>VXBL01001314.1:2338273-2399638 GCA_013400195.1 Aramus guarauna
TTTTTCCTGGTGATTTCCTATATCAGTTCTCCAGAGAGTATGTTAAAGTGCTGAAGCTTAAAGGCTTCCATGTTTTCAAGAGCCGGGAGGCTATCTACCATCAGTGTGTTATTTGTGCACCAACCCAACTGTTTCAATTACCAATTTATCGCTGGGGAGCAGTAATGGATTTTTAAAGTTTGAAGATAGATCTGAGCTCTTACGGTCTAAAACAAAATTCACGACTCTGTTAGGAAGATAGTGTAGATGCTGAATGGGTACAGGATTTAAGCCTTTTGTTTTGGGTCACATTTATTGATATGCTGTTATAAATCCTATTAGAGCTGCCACATTACGCATTCTGCTCTAAACTGTGGTGTGAAGCTGAAATCTGTGTAAAAATACTGGAAATTGTGTTATTACTCCTATTAGTTTAATAAAATTACCTTATCCCTACCCTCAGACTTACAGTCCTTTGCCAGACTTAGTAAACTGTCATGAAAGCCCAGGAATCACATTATTGTTTCTTGAGAGGTGAAACACAATATCTGCGTTTGTAATGCGAAGTGCCACTTTTCCCTGTTCCACAGTGCACCTAGACAGCCAGTTAATTTGCTGCATGTGCTTATATTAATTTGGGCAGAGCAGGGAAATATTTAAGGTAATTGTCTGACAAATCTGAAATATTATGTTACTGCATATCAGTGTAATGGGATATTATGTTGGTATTTCTTTTTGTAAAACAGCTAATTCTCATTAACTGCAGTTAGGAAACATAGTCTTCTAGAACTGTTTTCCTGACTTCTAGCACTCCAAATTCACAGCCAGTTTGAAAGTCATCTAAAATATGCCAGTCAGAGGAGTTTCAGGCGTTGTTTTGAATCTAGAATTTTATAATCACGTATGGAGTGATCAGGGCAGGATATTTGTGTTTTATACCTAGCACAGTGTGCGTCTCACAGCTGGGACTTTCTCCCCCGATCCTGCAGGCTTGGTGGGTGTCCAGAAGGGTATGGAGCTGTTGGAGGAGGCCAACGTAAGTAATGCCTACCTTCCAGTGTGGGCATGCTCAGGGGGTTGCTCAGTCACCTTCTTGTACTTTGGATTTATTTTTTTTTTCTTCCTTAAATCTAGGTATAGTTTAGCAAGGGTTGGAGAGATGGGTTTTCATTTATTTTGTAGTTGAAGTTTTTTTTGTGTGGTGGTTTTTTTTTTGTTTCCTCGAAATAGAGTCCCCATATCGGTTTTCCTTTTGATTTCTGAGGACTGTTATTACATTGGGAATATGGAGGAACAGCTGACCGTGACTGGCTTGCTGTAAGAGCTGGATTTCTGTGTAGCCTGCCATATAGCTCTGTTGAGAAGGGATACCCAAGAGGTGTTTTGTTAGTGCTGCTGGAGGGCTTTTTAAGTTACAAGACAGCATTCTCAGGAATGCTGATGAATTTCAGTGACAATTTCAGTAAATCAGACAAGACATTTTCAGCTGTCCTTTTAAATTTGATGCCTTATTCTTTGTGGGGTTTGGGGATATGAGGGACTCTTAAAGGGAAAAATATGACTGCAGTTTCACAATTCACAGCATTTAAAAAAAATAAATGAAGGCTTTGTATCTCTGTTTAATATATTTTCAGAAAGTAGGTTAGAATAGTTTACAAAGCTATCAATTCCCACATGTCAGTAATTAAGGGAAGGGAAGTAGGATGAATTCTTCAATATGTCTCTACCGCTCATCATGGATCACTTTGTCTAGCGTGTCATCCAGAACTTCAGTTTCAGAGCAGCCTGTTGACAACAGTTCATGTGTAGAGCCATGTGGCTTAGCAGCACTTGCCAGAGAGGAAAAAAAAAAAAGGTGAAGGATATTTTATGTTTGTTTATTTTCATTTTAAGCATGAAGGGATTTAATGTCATAACTGCTTTATTCTGGTTAAAAGAAAATGGAGTGAGTGCCCCTAATGGGACATTGGGAATTTATGGTATGGTGTTGAAACTAAGATCGTGACAAGCAGCACTTCACACCATGTCTGTGGAAGCAGTTATGTTTTCAAAAAGGATGTTATGCGGAAGGTCACATCTTTGCCTCCCATCAAGATTCTTGTACAATGCAGAATGTCATTTGTATTTTTAAAATGAGTATAAACTGTTGACCATCCTTCGAGTGTGATCCCTGCTTTAAAAATTATTACTTCAGTTCCTATTTTAGAAACAATTTTGCCCATAGTTGCAGACTCCCTGAATCGTACTGCTCAGATACCAAATAGTTTATGTGTATACTTCCAGCTGGTTGAGCTGGAAAAATTTCCAAATACCATACAACAGGTTTATTTCACACAAATAATCTTGTTTACCTGTCACGGTCTGATGTGTATGTCCTCGTTACAGCTGACAGGAAATATTGGTAAAATAATTTCCTGGATTCAGTATCATATCCAGTCACTTATTCTACATAATGAAATCACTGATTTCCCCTAGTTAAATGGCTTCCTAAAAATTTTGATGAATGTGAAAACAAAAAAAACCCTAGGGATTAAATCATGCCTCCATTAACCAACATTTCACTTTAGTTGTTCAAGTTTGAGTTCCTGAACCAATGTATAGACTGGATAAGTATGTATTTTTACAGATGCCAGCTAAACCCCTTTGTTCTCATTGGTTTTGGGGGAGGTAAATAATTTCTTTGCATCTTTGAAAAATAGTCCAGTTTGATTTCTTGACCTTGAATGTTAACACCAAATTCTGACCAATTTAGAGGGCCTGGCAGAGGCGCTTTGATTCAGTGGGTAAGTTTCTTGCTGTCAGAAGGCTGTGGAGAGCCTTCAGGTCCCAAGTCCGAATTCAGGAGATACTTTCCAACTATGACATAATTTAGACGTACTCAAACCACTGATAATTGGAATATAATGGTCTCTATATTCCTGGAAAATTAAATGTAGCATGGGTTAGTTCTTCTATGCACCTTTTATTCACCCTTTCCTGTCCTGTGTAATCCTCATAATTTCGACTTTAATGTACTGCAATATATTTATGTGTGGTAACAGTTCTATTTCTATGTTAGATACATAATACTATATTTAGAGAAGTCCTTCAGGGTGCCTGTGCCACATCTACAGTTTACATATAGTAAAACAGCTTTTCTGAGATAACTATTTCATTAAGCTTAGGAATTTCTTAGAACAAATGATAAATATATGCACCTTTCCCTTCCTTTGTATTCTAGCAAAATGATTGAGAAAATGTTTTCCCACAAGAATGCAATAGAATAATTTGGTATGGGCTTTCCCCTCTTTCCCTTGTGAAATTGCTTGATTTCTTAAATTTGAGGAATAATTCCATGCTTATGCTAAGTATCAGGTCTTTTTTAGTCAAGTGAAATAAATTTCCTTTTCACTTCTGCTACAAAGTGGAAGGAAGTTGACAGTGGTCACCGTGCACTCTGACTTCACCTGCAGTTCTCTGTCATGATTTATGAGATTAACGTGTTGGTTCAGCATGATTATAGTGTGCTGTAGGTCTTGAATTTGGCTATTCCTCTATATGTCAAGACAGTTTCATTTTTTTGTTTGATCCATTTATCGGTTATTGGGTATCGTAAGATCTCTAGTTCAGTGTTCTGCTAATTATAACTATGGTCTGCTTTTTGCTCTGCCACCTGATTTTATTCTGTAATTGTGCTCCTATTCTTCTGTGATATATGATGTGCCGGGGTGCTTATTGGATCACTCTTATCCATTAGCTTTAGCACAACATGATTTTTTTTTTTTTTTTTTAAGAAAAGAGAAATAAGTAAAGAAAACAATCTCAACAACTGAAAATGAGGTAAAATGGATTTTCAACAGAAATATTCTACCTCTATGAACATACTTGAGGATGTTTTTCCTAGGTGTTCCTAGGCTCTGCATTAGTACAGAGGGTCTTGCAGAGCCCTGGGATTTAGTGGCAACAGCAAGTTGAAACTGCTGTATGGGCTGACAGAAGTGAAGCCATGAGACTGCCAGTGAAGTGTGGTGCGTTCAGTTTGCAGGTCCTGCCATCATGCAGTGGTGAGTCCAACAGCTGCAGTGATACAGAGGACAAAAGCATTACATCTCCTTGCGCTGAGAGGGTAGCTGAACGTTCCTAGCAGTTCACTCTTTACACTCCAGAGAGTGAACATAACAACCCCAAAACCTCAAGCAAACCTGGATACAGGAGACTTCTTTGTTTACTGCTTTTTTTTTTTTTTTTTTTGAGAGAGAATAAAAACAAAATATTCCTTAAGTGCTTTTTCAAGGATATATTTCCCAGTGTATTTGGTTGGTGGTTGGTTTTGTTTTGCGGGGGTGGGGGGTGTGTTGGTGGTTGTTTTTTTTTGTGTGTGTGTGTTTTAATATTTGATTCTTTCTCATTTATTTGAATCTGTTTCATGGTTTTTTGCATTAACATTTGCCAATGAGAATACACCAAGGAAGGACTGTTGTAACCAAATATCTGATAAAGAAGAATCATTTAGAGTTTCACAGGACCTTAAATGCTTATCTATAGGCAGAAAATATTCATCCCCTTTGATCTTATGATAAGGGAATCTACTCTTCAACAGGAAAGCTCATACCCTAAAAGAGGGTATTTTGGTGTTTGCTTCTCTTATTGGCTTGAATGGATGATTAAGAATGACCTGTATTTTTTTTCCAATTTGCTATATGTAAGTGCCTGCTTTTGTTGCTTATAATCACATCTCAGAGTGTAACTAGATCTCCACTTAACTGTAATACCAGAAATAATGATCATCTTAAGTCAGACATAAATTCTGCTAAGTCTAATTTTACATCTGGTTTCAGTGTTTCTTTTTAACGCAATGTATGCCTGTCCATAAACCCTAATTTCAGCTTACTAATGATGTAAAAAACTATGGAATCAATCATTAAACACAGGAGTTAATATAAAACCATGGCAGTTGATCTGTTCTAAAAATATCTCCAAAGTTATATCTTGTTTATACCGGAATGTACATGATTTTATTTTTTCCTGGGCTAGCATTAAAGCAGAGAAAAGTGTTACTTACAACCGGTGCTGCAAAAATAGTAATAGCTTACTTTCACAGGGAGTCTCAATGTAAAAAGGGTACATAGATTTGGTCAAAAGAACCAAATGGGAGCATATGCAGGATGGGTAGGAAGGAAGCTCATATAGGCATCCTCCAGAGTGGCTCATGCTGTTGCACCAGGAAGTAGTTGGCACCGTTTAAAGCTCTGACTGCTCCTGGGGCTTTGATGTACTGTAAAATAATAGGTTTTTAACATGTACGAGCTCCTCGGTCAACCTGAGAAGTTCATAAAAACCTTGAACCTTCTGCTTGTGCCTCATTGACATGCATTGTATGACCCTACCTCCTAATTTCATGACCCTGTGTTTTGTTTTGTTTGTTTTTCCACAGGGCTTTTGCCTCGTTCAGTGCATTAGGATAAACACTGCTCAGCTTTAAAAAGGAACTCAAACCTCTTACTATTTTTTGGCCTTTTACGTGACAGTATTTTAAAATTAATGTGCTTACCAATATAGATCAAACATTCTCCAAGTCCAGATCCTCCAGATCAAAATACATCTAGTTTTTACCTTTAACTGATTTTAACATGTATCATGATATATTTAGTTGTATCTGGGAGCTTACAGTGGAAATGAAGAAATTATGAATTATGGCCTCAGTTCATGGCATTCACTTCTGAAAGACAAATTGCATTTCACTTTGTTTAGTTTGCAGTGTAAAAATATTAAGTGGATCTTTGAAGTGATTTTTCAGCTATTATGACAACAAAACTATTTTAGTGTTAACTCAGACCCAGATCCAGCTTAGAAATTAAACATCTCACGAGGAAGCTGTAACGAGCTTGCCTGGGCACCAGATACCCTTCTGTATTCTGATTTCTCTAAGCTTTGGTGCAATTTGTGCTTGCAGTTGATAAGGCAATAGGTGATTTATGGCTGATTTTTCTTGAGGAGCAGATGGAAAACACTGGCAGTAATTGGAACAGGTCGAACAGAAAACATTTACATGCTTATAGCACCTCGTACTGCATTTCTGTGTGGCTGTACAGGTGGTCATAAGACCTGAAGGCTTCAACTGCTGCTTCTTTCCCCATCATTTACAGTGAAGAAACTGCTGAGAACTGCTGCTCTGCCGTGGAGAGCTGTGGATAGCTGAGGTAGCCCCAGGCACATTTGCGTTCGTGACTGGTCTCTGCTGACATCCTAGTTTGGATGCTACTTTTGGTCTGCCCTCCTGCATTGTCTGGCTTCAATTTCTCACAGTCTTAATAGGACACAGTTCTCTATTAGTAAACTGCGATAATCTTAAAGAAGAGGTGACGTGTAGGGGGGCAAAAGTACATCATGTTTTGGAGTTACTAACCTCTCCTCCATTCCTGTTCCCTGCCATCCTCATCTGTCTTGTATCCCTGCATTTTCTGTAAGGCATGACGCATCTGCTTTTTGATACAGGATAAAAAGAAACAGGCAGAAAGGGGCTCAAAAATGTTAAGATGCAATGCGAAATAGTTGAGGGCTTTTCAAAAATAAATCTGAAGAATTTTGCAAGGAGATTAATGTTTATGTTATTTCCCAAGGGTTATATTTTCCACTCGGTAAGGAACATGAAAAATACAAGTAATTTGTAGAATTAGAGTGGCAGTAGTACAGTATAACAGACTGCGCTTCAGGCCTGATTATTCCTGTGTCTGTAAGGTTGTTTTCATTTGGAGATTAAGGGTTAAAACTGTGGTTTCATAACCAGCTATCTGATAACAGCTTAGCATGTGGACAACAGGAGCCAAAAATCTGGATGATTGATTTAGTACCTGATCACATTACGTTTGTTACAACTCTCCTAAAAAATAAATTTGATGCTGGCGAGACGTGCCACATTGACAGCTCTGGAATCTTATTTATCTACGGCAAGAGAACGTTTTTGACAGCAAGAGTTTGAAATCTCTCTTACTGCCCCAAAACTTAGCCTGGTGGGATTCAGCGCAGAATATAAGGATGCAATTTTGTCCTCAAACCATTTAAGACCTGGTTTCTCTGCAGAGTTTAGCAAGTTCTTGCACTGCATAGGGAAGGCACAGCACCATGAAAAGTGGCGTGATGGAAGAGTCCTGGATGATTATTGTGGAAATGGGTGCTGACTGTGGAGTAAGAGACTGACCAAGAGTTGCGCCTGCATCCCGACCCAGGCTGCCTTCCCTAGTCCAGGCAGAAATGGACTATCAGCTTCTCATTTGCAGAGGGGTTCCCCATGCAGTGCCAGCAGGCTTTGGGGAGGGCCGGGGAGAACGGATGGGGAACAGGATAAAGGAGAGGAGTCGCCTATAGTTTTCTTGCGCACACTGAGACGCTTGTGCTTTCAGTAGTGTTGAGAGGAGGGCAAGATCCTCCTGTAGACAGCTCACTGCAACCTTTGCTTAGACTTGCCTTGGTTTTAAGAATAAGCATTTATATTGTTAAGTGTAGGTGTGAAGAGAGTGTGCGTAACCTATTTCTTAAGCTGGTGTATGTTTAACATCATAGTTTCTTTAATGATGGAAAAGCATTAGAAATTTTGGCCTAGAATCTTTGGCTTGTTTTTATGTCTTCTCGTGGCTTACTTCAGGATTATGGTTTTTATTCAGACTCCTCAGCTTCAGTTTTGTGTATGCCTTGTTCACTGTACTTTCATCCTGAATAGCACGACAGCCTCTGAGTGTGATACGCTGTAAATATGAGTTAGTGTGGTACAGTCTTTGATATAGGTTGATCCTGATCCATCAGCGTTATTGTAGATGAAGATTGTTTTCAAAGAGAGCTGAGAGATTGTCTGGACTTGATGGGTGTCCGTGGAGCACCTGGGAGTTGTGCTTTGAGCAGCCTGTGCCTCTGCATAGCCTGCTGCTGTGCTTTGGGAGTCAAGCTTTGAGTTTTCAATCCCATCCAAGCAGGATAACGCAGAAAAGTGAAGGAAGGAAATAACATTTCCATCAGTGATTTTATCTGAGCAGCTAAAGTTTGAAAGAAGTTCAGAAGAGCTTTTAACTTTTCACTGTGAATGACTGAGATGTGCAGATAATGTGGACTGCAGATAAAGCTCAGATAGACTAAAATGTGTTTAGTTCTGTGATAGTACTAGAGGAAATTTGTGGAAAATACTGTTTAGAACAGGATTAGATAAAACTCTGGAAAATATATTAGAGCACTAATCTTAAATTGGCAGAATGAAATAGATGACTACTGCAGATTATTATGTATTGGATCTAATATCTAATACATGAAAAAAGTTTTATAAAATTTAATTTTGTGTTTTCTCAGTTGGATTTTAAATGAATGCTAGTTTCTACTGCAATAGGGTCTCACTGAGCGCATCCCAGCATCCCTGGGATTTCAACCTGAGCTTTACTATCACTGCAATAGTGCCCAAGGTTGTCTGTATTGAAAACTTGGTGTTTGGGGGAATGGAGAAGAACCAGCAAATTTAAATCAGAAATTAGTTTTGTAATTTGGCTCCAATCAGGAAAAAATAATCCTTTTTTTTTTTTTTTTTCCTTCCCCTGAAATGCTGGCTTTTCTATAAAGACCGTCTGTTTCTCCCAGAGCTATAGCAACTTCAAAGGGTCTGTCAGCATTAGCACAGCTTGGGTAGAAACAGCCAACAGGATGTGGAATATTTGTACAGCATTTCTAATTCCACACGGGACTAAACACATTTGCTGTTTTATATGCAAATAAAAGAGATGATGATATAAAATGAAAAGAAAGAATAACACAAAATGCATCCTTCATGTGTTTTGCACTGAATATGTCAAAGCATTGCTAGTCATAATTGAATATAAGTGCAAGACTGAATACAAGATTATTAGTTAAATTCAAAGTTGAATGGAAGCCAATCAGACTATCTGTTTTTTTCAGCTGTTTTTTGTTGTTTTTAATTTTACATTATAATACATCATGCTGTATTGTCATAATGTAATACAGAAATTGTTAAAGATGAGTATTGAATTCTATATATATAAATCTCAGGTTGAAATTTCTCTTGTTCAACTGTCTTCCAGAGGAAGAATTTGTGAGCATTTCTGGGAACAAACCAGTAGAGGAAAATAACTGTTGAGACTTTAATAGCTTCATGGTAAGAGCATCTCAGAGTAGAAAAGTAAATTTTTCAGAGAAAGTGTCCTTGCTGAGCAGAAGCAATCTGAAGTGGTTCAATGAATAGTTTTTTCATCATATTCCACTGTTAAATTGGAACAATTGTCCCTCACTTTTAAAATGGTACAACTCTCAGCACAGCACTAGCTCTTGCAGTTCACTTGCTCTATGTAATTTCACTTTTTGGTGAATTCTGGAAATACTTGAGAAATTCTATGAGGAAAAATATCAGTGCAAACATAATGGCATTGGAGAGTGCCTCAAACTACCAATGTAATCTTTAGAAAGCAAAGAGATGGCAGTCACTTTGGGGTGGTACTGGTTTGCCTGCTCACTTTTTTACCCTTATGCCAAGGGTTTATCTGCTAGTTGCAATGTATTTGAAGAGGAACCCACTGCTCCAAGTAAAGGGAATCAAACCTGTGAGCATCTCTAGATATGCAGGCTGTTTACATTGGAGAGGGCTGTTGCATTGGAGAAGACTGAACATTACCATTTTACTTGAAGAAGGATATCTGAAATCCACATGAAACTGGAACAGTAATAAGCAAAATGGAGTTCAGAACACTGTAATTTTTCTCTCTTTCAGAAATAGTGGAGACAAATTTAGTTTGGATAGCATGAGGTCAAGAGTAAGATCATTCAGTGTCTGAACAAAAAAAAGCAATGTAGTCTTAACAGTTATTTAAATGTGGTTTTGCAAGAGAGAATACCATAGAAAAAGTTTGTATAAGTTTTTTTTACTGAATTCTACTAAAGCTTATTAATAACTGGCATCCTTTTCAAATTTAGGAATGGGGAAAAAAAAACTAATCAGTTTTCCAAAGCAAAAAGGGGAAAAGGATTGCCTTGTTTCCCCAGCCATTTTCAAGGGGATGCCTTGACTGCAAAAATCTGTCATTTGTACCAAGTAAACATTTGAGTGCTAAGTTGTTTTATTTCTGTCCAGTGTTGTTAAATTAATTAAATAAGCTATACTTAGGAGTGTTTTATGTGATCCAGAAATAATTATTTCTTTATTCGTTGCATATATTTTTATTTTCTGCATGAAAGGAGATCTGGTTCAGCACATTAATGACTTTGTTGGGATTATCTGAGGTAGTGCATCTAAGCTCCTTGCAGTCCATAAATGTTCAAACTCGCAGCATGCGAGCAAGGTAGGAAAGTGGTATTTCCTCCTTTTTACAGGCAGGGAAATGAGGCACAAAGAAATTGAGAACTAGCTCCTCAAAGGGATCCAGCTACCTAGATCCCATTGATTTCACAGGGAGGAGGCACTTAAATATCTTTCTCAAACTGGTTATCTGGCATATTGAGGTACTCAGAAGAGGTCCATGGTAGACTGCTGTTACAAGCCTCGGTCTTCTAAATCTTGACGTATTTCCCTGACTGCTGCCTCGCCTTCCTTCTAGGGAAGTTTCAGTGGTTTGGTGGGGTATTTCACAGTGGTTGGTTGTTTTTGTTTTTGTCTCATCTTTCTAGGAGACAAAGACAAAAGGAAGTTTTGGGAGGGGTGAGGTATATGGGAGAGCATGGGGAAAGAAGCTCTTTCATATTCCCCTTTTAAGTTTATTTTAATTCCAACACAGTAATCAAACTGATAGTTTTCTGTCAAAGTTTATGTCTGAATAGTGCAGACATCTTAGACAGAGTTCATTTGACTTAAGCATCAGGGCAGTGCTTTGCCAGTGGTTAATATACTTAGTATTTCTGTGACCATGAAGCAACCTTCTATAAATATGTTACAGCAGTTGTACATGGCTGTCTGAAGAGGTCTGTCTATAAAGATTTATTTGCAAATGTCCCTTTACCCTTTTTTTTAACAAGCAGCTTTCAAAGGCTGTTTATATTTTTGGCAGAGCTGTGAGCTTTCTCTCAGGGCTACTCACATTTCAGAGAACAGGTGACTTGCGTACTTTTTGTTTATAAATTACAAGTAAACTACATTGTCAGTCCAATATATATTTAGAGCAATCATAGTTGGCCATATTGCAAACAATTTCCAACCAGAAATTCAAAGCATGTTAAAAGGAACTGGTGTTTTTTGCTTTTTTCTTTTGTGTTTTTTTGGTTTTGTTTGCTTTTTTTTACTGCTTGGAGACCTCAGGAGTAATCTTGGTGTGTTTAAAATGTTGTTTTCAAACAAAGCTTCTCTCTTTGCACTCTGTTGTTATATTTCATATGTATTCTCTGAAGGGAATAATTCTCCTCTATTTGCTTAAAAGAATGATTGCTAATTATTCCCTGTTAGTAAAGGAGAGCACTCAAAGATTGCTAACATGATACATGCAGGAAATCACAAAGTGTCTTATCAGTCCAAGAAAATGAACTCCTCATGATCGAACACTGTAGAACTGTTTATTTTAGGATTGCTTTTTGTTTGTTTTAAATTCTGAATTGGTTGGATAGAAACTTTTGGGAAGCAGTGTAACAGTCTGCACTGGTTTGTGGCTCAGTGATGGAAAGAACTTGCCTTGTGGTGTCCATGGCTTAATTCCCTGTTGGAATCATTTGCTTGACTTTGTTGAAATTATGCCAGTGGATAATTTGGCCCCTGGTATTCCAGGAAACAGAAAAATGGATGCTGATACCTGCTAATATTGCTGGACTGTAACCAAATATCCCTTACTGTGAGAGTGGGGGACAACAACTTTTTTTTTTAAGGAGTGCTGTGTCTAGCTCCAAGGTCAGGCAAACTGTGTCGTCTTATATATTCATGTACAAGTCAAAACTTATAAAAGAACTAAGGTTATTTGAGCACTGTGTAATTTCTGTAACAGTAAGTATTAGAAATCAGAAAGCTGAAAAATACAATTAAATAGAAATAAAAGAGAAGATGCTAATACTAGAGCAAACTCAAAAAATGTCATTTCATATAGTCACCTGAGAATTCAGATGCTTGCTGCAGGCTCCTCCAGCTCCAGAACTCTTACTTTCCCCTTTTGTTGTCCAGCCGTACATTGGTTTTCTTCTTTGCTCAGCCACTGACCTCTCTCACGTGGCACTGGCTCCCTTCCATACTGTGATTAACTGCACTGCTTTTGATCTGATTACACACAAGTCACGTTCTACCCAAGAAATGTGGCAAGGTCTGTGGGGAAAATACCATCTCTGTGCATGATGTGGGTGTCCAGGAGAAATCCCTCTATGGTCCCTTCCTATTACCAGTTATCAGGAACCACAGGCCTGGCATGGTGGGATTCCTCATCTCCCTTACGCTTTATTGTGATGATAGCAACAGTAGCCAAAATAGGCAGGAGAAGTCCAGTAGCCCTGGCAGTTTCTCCTCTGGATGGCAGTGATCCTTCTTGGCAGATGCCTCTGCCCGAGAGGTTTCAGTCAACTCTCAAGCCTGTTTTATAGCTCTTCTCCCTTTCTACGGTTTCAGAGGATGAGAGGCAGTGAGAACATAAACTGTGTCTGAGAGTGTCACAAGGGCATAGGGTGCTCAGGCTACGTAGCAGCATTCAGGAATATAATCTTAAAGCAGAAATGCACGTTGGTTCTGTGTACGCTAATATTAGCTGTGGTACAGTCTTGAGAAATCAGTATCGCAGAGATCCACAGGCCCTCAGTTTGTTCAGTATTGCTTTTGTTTCCTGTTCAGAGCTAGACTGCCTTACACAATGAAGATAATAGTTGTTTTCCTGCTATTTGTACCATAGCTGAGATACCAATGCCTAAAGGAAAACAGTGAGCAAGCTGAACAGCATTAGATATTAAGATGACCGTAATGGAAGTTATTAATGCCTTCAGAAATTTGGTAGGGAAAAAAACAGAATTCTTTCTATCAAGAAAGTTTTTCATTTGTAGACCATCAAAATACCCAAAATAGAGTCAGCATTTTCAATATTCAAGTTTAGACTATGTGTAGCAAACATATTGATGAGTGTGTTAATAATACATAGAGAGTCCCTAACTCTCTACTGACAATATACATCATAATTGTTTGGGCTTTTTGTAATTGCATTTCTCAATAGCACGCAAATGCATATGGTAGAAAGGAATAGCTCTCAAGGACTTTATACAGAGAAGCATGAACAAGCTATGTTTTTTAAAATTGTGCAAATAGTACATGGCCTGAAAAGATAAACCACAGTGATGGCAAAAGTAATTTCAAAATGTCTCTGGGCACAGGCTGCTCACAATAAATAAATGCATGCATCAGACTGCTTAATAGATAAATCCCAGTGCTGGCAGATGAATCCAGGTGTCACCAAATTCTGTTGAGAACTTTGTTTTTACATGGGCAGGTCGGAGAGTTATTAACAGATACCTGCAAGTACAGGTTTAGAACAAATCAGTCGGGTTGACGTTTAGTTTTATCTTCCAAGCACATATGCAGCTGGTTCATTCTGTGCATTAACTTTAGAATATGCTGTCAAAGTCCATTTGCAAGTGCTTTGCCTTTGTCTCATAGAGATTGCATTAAATACTTGTTTAGTGAGCAAGTGCTAAACAAGGTGTGACATCCCTTCCTGACATCATAAGGAAATCTTGCATTTTTTGCATCCATGTGGCCTTTTAGGATTATGGGGCTCCTCACATTGTCCTGAGTCTGTAACCTATCTTGTATTTTTTTCGTGCTGTCACATCTTTACCTGTTAGGTCAGTCATTTAGACTGTCAGTTCCTTGAAGCATGCACCGCTATTGTTGTGTGTGTACGTATTTTTAGTGCAAAGGCACCTTGACCCAGCTGTGATCTGTAGTCTAGGTGGCTATTATGCAAATTTTAGTATTTAATATCCTTGAAGAATTCCTTTTCGGTTACCTTGATTGACAGCAGTTATCTGTGATATAGTAGGTTTGTGTCCTGAGAACACGAGGAGAGTATCACTTGAAACAAATCCTTGAAAGCAACCTTTTGATTTGTGGAATCGATGCAAACAGCAACTCCAGCATATTACTGAAATGCAGCAATATAAACGTATGCAACTGCTTTGGATAACTTGCCATCCCTGCCCTGCTGTTTGCTTGGCTAGGGCTGGAGTTCTGAAGAGCCCTGAAATTGGTGTGGTTATGGTTATATAGGGGTTATTTCAGACTGTAGTGTATTGGTGCTTTAAATATTTTTATATATATTAAAGTTTTGGCAAAGAGATCTCAAAATCTAGAGGGAAGGATCTAAGCTTAACCGGAGCCTGAATAACTCTTGATTTGCTCAAATCCTATAAAAGTATGTTTTCCCCTTGTACCTACTAGGGTCATTTTACCCTGGCCTGTGCTGAGCTCTGTTACACCACTGTGCAGCTTTATAGTTTGGGGTTTTTTTCTCAAGCTTACGTGCTGTATGACTGAGCTGTTGAAAAGAACAAAAGCATTCTGAAACTGTCAGGAGGTGAATCCAGACTGTGCCACTTTCCAGTGACTGCTTAGTTCAGCACAGTGTTTAACTTAGCTTCCAAGGGTTCCCCTGAGCATCAAATCAGCATCAAACTGAAAAGCAGCATGGTCAGGATAGCACACTACGTTTCCCACAGCTTCAGAACACTTATTTTCTTTTCAACTTATCCTCCAAGCAATTGAGTCTCTAAATTGGCATCACGCTAGGTGACATGCTTAGGAGGGTACATCACTAATAACATTAAATTGCTGATTTCTCTTAAAAGAAATACAAAATAAAAAGGAACCAGACAAAAATACAAAAGTTTTCTGATGGTAATGGAGCCCACAGAGGAGAGGTGTGGAAATAACTGCTTGTACAATCATTATCAGCTTTGGCTTGCTTTCAACTACCACACTTTTTTGGAAGCAGTTAGAGCTTGCGGCTTCTTGAGAAATTTCTTATATTTTGTGGAAGAAAAAGGATAGAAATGGTCCAGTTGAAAGCCCTTTAACGCAGAACTCATGAACAGTGCCATGACGCTCAGTTTCAGTCTCTCTCATGGCTGTAGTTTCTCACAGAGACCTTAGTCCAGCAGCAGAGGGTGGACACAAGATTTTCTTTCAGAATTGTTACACGCAGAGACTGTCCTGGTCCAGACACAGGGACCCTATTTCTTTTTTTTTTTTTTCTTTTTTTTTAATTTATTTTACAAGTGTTCAGTAATTTGAGATTAGGATGTGATACTTTATTCTGGCTTAACCTCAATTTACCTCTATTTCACCCACAGGGTCTAATTTCCCAGTTCTCTTGGCTGTTCTGGTCTTCCCATAGGAAATGGGTTGAGGATTAGTCTCAGCTACACTTCAGGTGCATGACAAGGGTAATCTGGTACTGACAGCTGAAATGAGGAACTTTCTTCTTCTAAGAGGGTTTTGCAGTCAAAGTGTTGGAAGAGGAATTGCAACCCACTGAAGATGCATTAAACTTGCTTGGGACAGTGTTCTTTGAAAAGAAAATTTGTCTGAAAGATGGAATATAAGAAAATTTGTTTAAATAACTTAGAAATGATGGTGACTTGAGTGATTAAAAAGAATATTTCTGAAACAATTTTTTTCCCATTAGTTCTCATGGGCTTTGGAAAAGCACCCGTACAAATTAGGACTTCAGAAATGCTGGGTTCTCCTGCACATTTGTTCCTTGCACATATAAATCTTAGCTCTTAAGAGTACTCCTACTAAAATAGATATAAAATATATTTATATGTGGTCATTGTGTATTATTCTTGTCGCTTCTGTATTATTTTTGTCACTTTTTGGATACTTACCAATGTCTTATTGAGAATTACAAAACTACACGCTTATCTGTTCATCCTCCCATTGTGTTGCTCTATTAGATATATGCATTTTTCAGTAAAGTAAAATCTTTCTGACTTTTATTTTGCTATTCTACAAATGTGATAATTTCAACTAGTCGTGACACTCATGCAACAGTTTTAGTTCAAGTCCCTTGAGTTTCAAAATACAAGTAGCATTCTTGGGGAACTAGCAAAATACGACTAGCAGTTTCATGGGAAGCTGTCACAAAAAGACTAAAATAATGCCATCTGACCTTTGCAACCTGCAAATCTATTACTTTTATGTTAACGTATGTGTATTTGAATCATCATTAAAATCAAGCTAAATCTGTCAAAATGAATCATTAAAAGTATGTTTAAGTATCCTTTCCTAAATTTCAGTGATTTTTTTTCAGTGATATTTTCATGGTTTTGCAAAATAGTCGTACAAAGGGTTTTGTGTTGGTATCAGTTGATAGGATTCTGCAGCATTTTCCCAATATTCCTCTTTTTTTCCCAATACTCTTTTTGTCAGTTACTTTGCTTATTTGTGTGCTGTCACAGTACAGGTACGCTACTCCTTGTATTTTGAGACACAACAGAAGATGCCTTGTGTGCAGACAGCTGCTTGTACTTTTGTAAACTCGATTGCAAGCATTTCACACTGTTTTTTCCCGCTGTGTCCATTGCTGGCAATGAATTCAGTGCTGAGATAATCCAGCTTCAATTGCCAAAGTGCTTAATTTTCTCTGGTATCCTAATTTTTAGTGTGTTTATCACAGCCATGCCAAGAAATAGATGTGACAGCACTTGGATTTGTCCAAATAATAAAAAGAGTCCACAAACATTTTCATTTGGCATATAGAAATAGAACTTTAAAAGAGAAGACAAATTGTGCTGAGAGAAAAAGATTCTTAATGTATGTTAGTTATTTTGTTAATGACTTTCTACAGGGATATAGGAATGCTTTGGTATATGGGACTGAAGTGCGTAGCAAATGCGTAGGAACATATAGCAAGCGTATATACTCTTCCATCTTCTAACATTTCATAGCTCAGGGACTAATGGAACCAGAGGTGGTTTCTGTGTGTTTTGCACCTTTCAGAGGATTAATTTTTTCTGTTGGTCTCTTCAGTCTCTCTTTGAACCCATGTAATACTTAAGCATCAACAACATTTCTTGACCAGGAATTTCAACAGCTGACCAGCACATTGTATGAGGAACTGTTTTCTTTCATTCAATCTTGCTGCTTGCTTCCTTTGAAAACACCTAATACTTGTGTTGGAAAAAGCAGTGGACAGTCAGACTTCTAGCATACTCTTTTAGGAAGGAAAAGCTTTTTTCATATTGGAAATTGTACCTAGCATAGTTGGGGTGGCAAGAGAGCCAAATGTCCTAATCCTTTATAATTATGGATGTCCTCACAATATCTCTATGAATTAGGTTGCTGTTAAGCAGAAGTACAGAGAGGCTGTCTCTCAGATTTTAAGTTGCCTAGAGATACAGATAATCGTGCAATAGGATTTTCAAAAGCACCCAATTGTCTAATTCTATCATCTTCTCATTTCAGTTTTCTAAATACTGTCTGTCTTAATTGGCCATAAAGTATCTTGCTGAAAGTTGGACAGGTATTCTGTTGGGGAACAGCAACTGGGCCACAGTGCTCTGGAGACAATCATCCTTTTCAAGCTTCAAATCCCTGCAAATGCGTAGTAGAGAATGGCTGTGCATATGCCATTTTTTCCCTGTCGCTGATAGGTGAGGAAGCTGATATTGCTATAATTTGATGCATCCAATTATTGTAAGATCCTATAATAAAAAGTCTGTTTTCCTGGTATAAAGCCTATGGCAAATAAAAAAACCACTGTGTGAGTCAGTTCTAAGCAGTTGTAATCAAACAAAAAACTTTAGTACTTAAGTTTAAATAAGATTCAATCTGGTATGTGTTTTGAAGTCCCTGTGAGCTTGTTTTATAATGAAAATTCTGACACTCCTTTGAAGAGTTTCCTTAAAAATCTGTACAATTCTTATAATGGTGGTAACATTTTATTGATTTAAATGAAAACCAGAAAAATCTAGCTCTGCATATTATAGTGAGGCTAAAGATACACTCTTTCTAAGAGATAAAATGCTAATTGAAAATTTATATTCTTTTACTTGGATCCATATTCTATGTATAGTTCATCTCCGCCACTAGTACTGTAGGGATGTCTCATTTTTAAAAATACTTTAAAAATGTCCAAGTATCTGTCCTATTGCTTAGGTAATCTGATTGTTAAACATGATTATATGCTTGTAGACCTTTTTCCTAAGTTCACAAAGACTTAGACTCCTAAATAACTTATTTAGGCATAGAAGATAGAATAATTATACATTCAGATCTCTTCATTCAAAATCATGAAGTAGAAGCAACAGTAACTGATGTAGTTAAAATTGTATGATAGTTTTAGTTGTTTTGCAGCTGCTTGTAGCTCTCTTTTCCCCTTCCAGTCTGAATAGTTTGGAGTTTTGTTTCTGGAGACAGCATTTAAAATGTAAGTGGCTCATCTGCTTTCTATTTTAAGCAGAAAAGCAATAAATAGGCTGTTTTAAAAGAAATCTTGCACTTTTATACAAGTCCTAGCAGAAGCCATTATATTTTTGACATATAAAGTTGATATGAGGTCAAAATAGCACTTATCAGAGACGTTGTCTTTGAGTGGTCTTGCCTGAATATTGCTAGTTGTATAAAGGTTTTGAAAGTTGCGTTATACTAAAAAAGTTTCATATGAAAGAGGCATAAAAAACTTGTTTGCGATTGCATAGGGAAATGGCTACTTGAGGTTGAATGAATCTAGGCTTAACCTGCTCATGCATGCAAGGACAGTCTTCACATAGAAAGGAGGAGGTGCACTGAGAATTTGCAAGGTAGGAATAATTAAGAGACAATCTACTGGTGGTAGTGGGTCATATATGGAGCATAAATTTCCTAGATTCTTAATTCTGGTACCTTAATAAAATGCTAAATGATGTCTTCAACTCATTGGAGCATTTTGGCTAGGTGCTAGCTACAAATGAATTGATTCAGACTATCCTATCCAATAGAGCAGAAACTAAGAGAAAGATTTCATGGGCTAGGATGGAGAGAAGTGCTTACAAAGCACACAGAGTTCCTAGCTATTACAGGCCGGGGAAAGACACTGAAATTGTACCAAATATGCAGAAAGAAGCTTTCTTCTGCTGCTCTATTCTTCTTCCTTCTGCAGAAGCTGTCAAATGGAAAAATGAGAGTTATGCTGGGTTAAAAGAGCAGTTCCACAAGGGAAGGCTGGAAGACAGTGCAATGAGGGACTTAAGGAATAGTATTTGGGGCTGTTAAAATTGTTAGATAGAGTAGGTTCATCTAGAAGTTCCAGTAAGATGAAAATACCATTTTCTTTTTAAAACTGTCTGCTATTATATCAGTATCACTTTAAAATGGTACTAAATTTTCAGAAGTCTGTTCTATGTTACTGTGTTACTGCTGGTCAGTGACTCCTTAAAAGAAAACCTGCAAATACATTTCCATTTCAGTCTGTGAAAGGACAGGCAGTATGGTACGCAGTGCAGTGTACTGGAAGCAGAGATCTGAAAGTAAAGGAATTACAGTATTTATCTCCCAAAAGCTGACACCACAGTTTTGAGGATTGGTGAAGAGTATGAATTTTCTAAGATTAGAAAAGACATCTCTAACTGAGAGATTAGAGGAAGAATATAGTAACCAGCCCTACAGCTACAATCCACAGCAATTTAAATTTGTAGAACAAGCACTTCCTCGTGCATGCAAGCATACACTTGACATAGAAATGAAAAGGTTCACGAAGAATTCCAGAGAGGGGAATAATTAGGAAATAGTCTGAGTTAATTCTTTTTACTGTATATTTTTTGTGAAGAGAACTGGCACTGTTTCTGATAAATGCTAAACCATTGAGAGAGACACTACTTAACTGAATTTGAACTGTTTTAATTCTCTGTGTGTGTGGGTAGCATTAGTTATTTCATCATGTCCTTGGTCCTGGGCAGTCTAAAACTATAAAAATCAGAAGATATTTTTCTCTGACAGCTATACCGTGAACGCTTTTCTTCTCTCGCTCCAAGGCATTTCAGCCTCTGTGACTGGTCTTTCAAACTCTATTTTTGTAATTTGTCAGAGTATGCTGCTGAAAGAAAATGTCAACCACACTTTCTGTTGAGGTTCATGACTGTCATATAATATTAATTTTTCAACAGTATATAAGGACACTACAGTTGAATTTTAGGGATGATAATTTTGATATAACATCTTTATGCTATAGCAAACAAACCTTAACATGTGGAAGGTCTTTTTTTCTATCATGTGAATAAGAAATGATTAGTGCTTTCTCTGGTGAACCACCACATTAAATGCAGTAGAGGCGTGGGGCAGTATATTGTGTTCTAAAAGCAATTTCTACTTTTCCTAGAATCATAGAATCATTTTGGTTGGAAAAGACCTTTAAGATCGAGTCCAACCATAAACCTAACTGCCAAGTCTGCCACTAAACCACATCCGTAAGTGCTACATTGTATTGGTTTTGCGTGATAAGGTTTTGGTAGCGGGGGAGCTACAGGGGTGGCGTCTGTAAAAGGCTTCCAGAATCTTCCCCCATGTCCCATAAAACTGATGCCAGCCGGCTCCAAGATGGACCCACCACAGGCCAAGACTGAGCCCATCAGTGATGGTGGTAGCGCCTCTGAGATAACATAGTTAAGAAGAGGAACAAAACTGATGCACAACAGCGGCCAGAGAGAGGAGTGAGAATATGTGAGAGGAACAACTCTGCAGACACCAAGGTCAGTGCAGAAGGAGGCGCAGGAGGGGCTCCAGGCTCCAGAGCAGAGATTCCCCTGCAGCCCCTTGAGAAGACCATGGTGAGGCAGGCTGTTCCCCTGCAGTCCATGGAAGTTAACAGTGGAGCAGATATCCACCTGCAGCCCATGGAGGACCCCACGCTGGAACAGGTGAATGTGCCTGAAGGAGGCTGTGACCCCACTGAGAGCCCATGCTCGAGCAAGCTCCTGGCAGGACCTGTGGCCCCATGGAAAGAGGAGCCCACACTGAAGCGGGTTTGCTGGCAGGACTTGTGACCCTGTGGGGGACTCATATTTGAGCAGTTTGTGAAGGACTGCATCCTGTGGAAAGGACCCATGTTGGAGAAGTTTGTGGAGGACTGTCTCCCATGGGAGGGGCCCCATGCCAGAGCAGGGGAAAAGTGTGAGGAGGAAGGAGCAGCAGGGACAATGTGTGATGAACTGACCACCGCCCCCATTCCCCCGTCCCCCTGCATCGCTTGGGTGGAGGAGTTGGAGAAAATTGCAAGTGAAGCTGAGCCAGGGTGAAGGGAGGGGTGGGCAGAAAATGTTTTAAGATTTTGGGTTTATTTCTCATTACCCTACTCTGATTTGATCGACAGTAAGTTAATTTCCATGAATTGGCTCTGTTTTGCCCATGACAGTACTTGGTGAGTGACCTCTCCCTGCTCTTATCAAAACCCACGAGCCTTTCATTATATTTTCTCTCCCCTGTCCAGCTGAAGAGGGGGAGTGATAGAGCAGCCAGACGTGGTCAACACACCACACACATCTACATTATTTCAAAATTTGTATTTACAGTCTATTCCACACTAGTTTTTTAATCAGATTCGTAAAGTCAAGCTTCAGACTTCACTCAGCTATGTAAAAAGTTTCCCAACAAGAATAATCAAGCCATATTGTAACATTTTATCTAATTTAAATTTGTTTATGTCAAAGATTATAGATAAGCTTGTCTTTGGTTCAAAACAGCACCTTATAAGTCTTTTAAAACTTTGCGGTTTTTTTAATCTCACTTTAATATTTTACTTGTCCAGAGAACAATTCTGAGAATGATTCTGTACTCTAGCAGTGAGCCAGTGCCAGAACATTGGAATGTTGTGGTTTGGATGAAGTGAAATGAATCCTTTACAATTCAGATATTCATTTTTACTTTTGTATCCATCTGAATTATTTAATAAATGTTATTCTGATTAAATTGTTTATTAAAGGAAAATTTTCCAGCTGTGAAGGTATGTGCCACAACTTTTCTAAAAACCAGTTTCTTTCTAGCTGACATATGCTGGGCACCTAGAAACTGAAGTACCCCAAATCACTAATAGTTCTTGAAAATTGTTTCTCTGATGCTTGATATATCTTGGAATTCTTCAGAGTTGAAAGTATGTATTAACAGTCTGCAACTGTGCAGAAATATGTGACACATTACTTTGAGGTTAGATGGTTCAGCCCAAAACGTTGTTCATTCCTTGAACAAAACATGAATGAGAGCTTTCAGCAGGTTTGCTAAAGTTCTGTTCATATGAAGATTTTTCTTTTTTAAGATTCAGCTGGTTTCCAGACAGAATTATGAAACATAACACAATGTTGGCTCTTCAGGGCAAATCTTTCAACTGAAGCCTGTAACACAATGTTTCCACTTTCAAATTCTCTAGTAAACATCTGAATGGATCTAAATCATGATTATCCTTCTTTATGGAAGGCACCAGAAAGGTTCAGGCAACTTGTGACATCCACTGAGCAGCTCTTCAGCCAGTCAAAACTGGTTTTGAAGGATATTTTACCTTGCTGATGTAATACACCCTACTACAAATCAGCATGTTTCTGGGTTGTAAAGATGCTTTTGCTGACAAGCATGTTAACTACCCATTATTTCACTGTCTTTGCTAATATGCCTGCTGGGTGTGGGATATATGCAATTCAGACAAGGTTAATTGGAGATACTTGAGCCCTGTGCTTCTTTTCATTTTCCTATGCATAGCAGTAGCATGCAATGTTGCACTGGTAGCCTTTAAAGTCCTTTGAAAAGCTGAAATATATATTTATAGTGAAGCCTGATTTTTAATTTAAAACCAATTTAATAAGCTTGTTTGAGCTTCATATATGTATATAAGGGGAAGGAAAAGACCACTTGGTCCTGTAAAGTCTTAGAAGAGGATATGAAGAACAACTTTGATAGTGTTACAAATTCTAAAACTATGACTAAGGACATATGGTATTAGTTGTCCCATACCATTGCTCAGATGAGCTAAAATAAACTGTTGTATTACGTGACCTATAAGTGGTATTAGGCATTTTATTACCTTTTTGATATCCCCTTGAGCTCTAGACTTTTATTAAAGATTGTTTACACAAGTTATTGAATGCCACTGGTTTTATTTTTAAAGCACTGACACGATGGCATTAATGTCCCTAAACATAAAAGGAAGGAATGAGATAAACTTTAAAATCATGATCTAAGTGCGAGGAGGAAGTAATATAAAACAAACTTGTACGTTCTTCCTTGCTAAGAGTCTCTTTATATGCCAATGTGTCTGCCATTACTTTAACAGCTTCTTTCAGAGTAAATTGGAAAGGAAAAACATTAAAAGAGTAATTCACTGCACCAAAATGCTTCTTTAGAGTCACATTAGGCACAGCCTCTGAATACGATCGTTGCTTTCATAATGTATTTACTGATTTGATGGATGTTAAGGTTATAAGGATGCCAAATGGGGGTGGAACTTTTTTTGATTAAGAGCATCATAGGTCTTGATGAAATACTGTATGTATGACTTGGGTTTCGTGATGCAGCCCATATTTTTCATTTCCTTGTATTGACAGCTCCTTTGTCTTCAAGGCTTCTGCTTTGTCCCCTGCTTTGCTGTTAATATGCATGTGGTGACTTTCCGTGAGCTACTGCACTCCCCTAAAACTTTTTAGTTTTAGATTTTGAAAGGTAATATTTAGATATAGGTATATATAGGTATCTGTAAATGAGAAACATAGCCTTAGTAAGCAGGAAAGGTTAGAAGCACAGAAATGTGTTTAATTTTTTTTTAATTGTCATTGAGAATTCATGCAGCTTGAAAGAAATACTTGCATCCATAGCCTGTGTGTAATTTTGGAACCAACTATCTCTATCTTGATCAGACAAATTGAGATTAAGATCTATTTCCTGGCTACTGGCTATTTGTGGCCTGAATGAATATGAGATCACTCATTTGACAATATCTAGCATTAGACTGGTCATTTTGTAACAATATTCTTCATTGGTGAATAATAGTAAATACTGATTTTGGTATGCTTTTTGATAGGGGAGCTGGATTTGAAAGTTCTTCTTACCTATTTCAAAATGGTCCAGATAAAATTTATGTGGGATTAACAATTGCTCCATACTCTGTCTCACCTCCAAATAGATTGTTGACTATACCTAGATTGATACAAGAACAGTTTTTTAAATATAAATTTTCCCAAGTTTGTCGTTAACAACAGATTTTAATCTATTGCTAAACTAATCTGTTTGCTTGTTTCATAACAGCCTCTGATAATGTGCTTCCTTGAAACTTAATTTACTGCTAGGTCATCGATTTCCTTCAAGCCGTGACAAATTGGGATATTTTTGTGTGACTTGGTGAAGACTCTGTTAGTCTACCTGTGGTATAGCTGCTATGAAAATACTTGCTTAATCAAAAGATTTCTGTGCCCTTGGGCTCAATATGTCATGAGTTGTGTTTCGTTACTAATGTACGCAGTTTCTGCTGCCTGAACATCTGCTGCTTATTTGGAAAGGTGTAGAAAAATTCACTATACAGTAATTGGATAATAAAGCTATTGAGCTGGAGATAATTGCTTGTGCTAAACTCTACATTTCTTTTGCTGCAGGCCAAATCTTCATTCAGATCCTTGATCCATCTTTCTGATGAATTAAATAAATTTTGATTTTCAGTACTATATTGAATGTTAGTAACTGTTGCTCTTTGATAATTTGCTGATAGCTGATGGTTTATGTCAGCCCTCTTTGTTGTTGTAGTTTGCTACTAAAATGTAAATCTACCTATACTTACGTTTTATTTATTTTATTGGTCTTATGGCAACTGAAATACTTTTGGAATAACAAATGATTTAGAATAAGTGATAAAAATTGCAGTCATAAATGATTTGGACTTCCTAGGTATTTTCAGGAATACCAAGCAACATTATGACTGATTGTGACTGGAGAAGATCGTAAACCCCTGTAGAGCAAATTCAGTTCAACAGATAGATTTTGGAGGAGGGTTTGTTAGTTTTTCACTAAATGGTCTGAGCTGACAATGAATATGGTAGTAATAAGAAGTTTGCAAGATCAGATTTTGTTTTAAGTAGACCTCAGTGTTGATTCCTGCAGGGCTCCTGAGAAAAGGAGAGAGTTAGAGCAGAGGAATCCTGTGGGGAAGAATAAATGTTCATTAGAAAAAAGTAAGCTTTGTTAGAAGAGGACTCCTTGTAATGCACAGCAATATTGCTCACAATTTCGTTCACTGGAACATTGAATTGTTATATGAGTATTTTCATTTCTGTTGCTTCCCTGGGGTATCTAACTGACTTCTCTTGCTTTCATCAGAATTGTCCATCCCTATATGCTGCAACACTTTCTTTCACTGATGGTGACTCACTGACCCTGCCACAGATTGCCTGCTTTATCTGCCAAGACTGATAATTATTTTAGTAACAAGTGTTAGCTCAATGTTTAGTCACTCAGGCCTCCTCCCTCATTATTTTTCTTCCCTGGGGGCAACTGATTTGGAAAGTATCTCTGTTCTCACCTAGGGTTTAAAGATATGAAAATTCATTCAGATCACAGTTATCTTTCCCGCTCTCTTCCCTGATTTAACAGTATGGTGAGCTGAACTGAAGTTTGCAAAAGCAGTTGGTATAAATGGCTTGCCCACTCACAGTCTACTTTGAATCCAGCTTATTATCTTGGTTGTATGAGACAAAGAGAAAAATTGGGCAAAATTGAGTTTTGATTACATGTAGAGGTCAATATCATGTTCTAAATATTGTTAGTAGCTTCATCACTTACCTTATTCTAAGGAACACGCTGCCAGAACTGCTCACTTCTGTCTTTTCTCAGCTCTTAGCAGGAGGCTTTCAAGCTGTGCCCAGGAGCCCTGGTGCATAGAGGATATTCCCAGTTGGCGATTATTACTGTCATAGCCACTGGGGACCATAACTATGAACTATGTTAGTCTTTGCCCCAAGAAACTTAGAGAAGTGGTGAAGTTACCTTAGAGAAGCTTATAATTAACTAAAAGCTCAAAAGATAGGGAAGAGACCAGACTTCTCAAGATCTGCACTGTCACTCCTTGGTTTTTTTAATCATCAGCATAAGCTCTTTTACTTGACTTAGCATTTGGGAAAAAAACTCATGTTTCTGTTGTCAGAGAAAACAGGTGGCAGCAATATTGCTTCTCAGACCCCAGCTGGCTATGGCAATTGAGTCATACTTGGTTTTAGCTGACCTGGGCTTCCTATAAATAAAAATATGAAACTTCCTTCAGTGGGTTTGAAAAGAACAAAACTGCTTCCTTTGTATAAGCATATTGACATGAAGTTTTTGTGGGTACCTGTTCTGTATGAAATGCAGTTCCCTAGGTTTGGCAAAAATTTTGTAAAAGGTGCCAAAAGTTTTCCTGATTTTTTTTTTTTTTTTTTTTTGTGTGTGTGTTTATTGTTATACTACTGAAGATCATGAACTTGAGGCTGCTTGGATATCTCTTCATAATATTGTATTGAAAATACTTTCTTTGTGGCAAAATTAAGCTTGTGTCTGTATGCTTTTGTCATGGCAGAGAACCTTCATATTCCTGATTTTCTGCTGTTCTCAGTTTTGCTGAGAGGTAATCTACCTCTATCCCAATGCTACAATGTTTTTCTCAGGTTGAGTTCTCTCACACAGAATTTACCTTTCTATGTGTAGCTTTATCATCATCTCTGATCCTTTTCAGAGGTCCCTAAATGTATGGCTGCACTGTTCTAATGTCTTTTCCCAGACAAAAGATCTTTAGATCTTGAATTTCTTTAGGCCTTAAACCTCAGAAAAGTCTCTGGGGTTATTTTTGACCCAGTGACCACGAAAAAAATATTTTCTTCCTGTTAGAGTGGAATATATAGTATTGCATGGTTTATGTTTCTAGCAGTGCAAGCTAGAAACCATGGATTGCAGTTTTTTAAAAAAATGATGCATTAGCCTTCTCCCCAAAGGTGTGTCTCTTGGTAGGTGGTGAAAAATGTTTCACTTCTATAATTTGGTCGGTCTTTCTGTACCTCTACAGAAGTGAAAAGTTCTGTGTTTTCCCACTGTCACTGTACCTCACATATGTTGCTGTTATTTTATGAAATCTAGAGAAATAAACATAACCTACTATTCTTCTTCTCTAGGTTCATAAATGACTTGAGGCTGTAAGCCTTGTTCTGACTTAGGGACTGAGTTTTGGGCAGCTGAGGCAGCACTTGTTGCAGGTTGAAAACTGTAGAAGGGAACAAGATTCTGATATTTAATTAAGACAGAAAACCCAGGTGTTATGAGATTATCTCTGGATTCTTCCTCAGAGGTTTTTCTCCTTCTCTCTGATATGTGGAACCAGTGATTTAATATGCTCTTGCCTAAAAAGGGGGAGATTTGTTCTCTCCAACAAGTTATGTCTTTACATTTGGTTATTTATCCATATACTTGGTTCACTTATGCTTTTATTGGGGAAAAATTTCAATTTCTCCTCTACTACCTATATGTTTCCTCTTTTACAGCCTTACATTGTTTTGTATATCAATGACCAAAATAAAAATTAATGTTCATTTGCTTGTAGGTTACTAGGACTATATATCTCTCATCACAATATTTTTCATTGTTCCTGTGAGGAATTTCTTTGAGCATACGGTGTTGATGCCGCCTTTTGTCCATTGTTTCTTAGCAGTAGATATAATTCATTTGAGTTTCTATCTGTTTTTCGAAATGCTAGGAATTGTTTGGCTGATGTAATTTTCCACAGCATGAGCAACTTCACTGAATAGCTGTCCTGTGGATCACAACTGGAAGTTTGAGGTGACCTTTTTGCCCAGCTTCCCTTTCTAGAAGTATTTTGGCCTTTATATCCTTCTCACTTCCATATCACAGCACTATCTACTTTCTGGTACCAGATGTTTAGTGTGGGCTATTTGACTTTGATGAGCTCTAATGACTAATTCTGGGTCTTTCAGTGATGTTTTTCCTGATGTTCTATTACTAGTATCAGTCACCATTTAGTCTATAATTAGGAGCTCAGGTATGAAAAATTGCAAAATTGGATTTTCCATCATAGGTCAGGCAAAGACTATTCTGTTTCACCTTTTTTTTATTTCCACTTCAAAACATATTGTTTTATAAGTTTTTTCAGTTTTATGTGATTTTAGTACTTCTGTATTCAAAATACATTCTTATATTTTAGTTCACAGTTAGGTTCCTATGTCTGACTTAATGAAAAACAAAAACATAGTTTCAAAACTATCTGTTTGAAAACAAGACTAACTCTGGCTGGTTCCCACTGTTTGCCAATGTAGAGTAAATTTTGTTTCAAGTTTATTTACTTGTCCTTCACTTTTTTTGGTCCTTAAGCAATGATGGAAATTGTAACAGATACGTGTGTGTATATATATGCTCTGAACTGTGTGTATGTATATATATATTTAATGAAGAAAATATACAAAATCCATTTTATATCTTGTATAGTATGTCAGACCATTCTTATCAAAACCATTTGACAAAAATCAGCTGGTTTTGGCCTTCAAGTTTGGACTACCTCCAGGGCCAGAGTAAGGAGGAGTCTCAGTGCAATGCAGCTGGATCCAGGGAACTCCTCCAGGACCCTCTTAGCAACATGCTACTCTACAGGCTGAGGAAGAGAGGCAACATCACTGGAAAACAATGCAGAATCCTCCTCTTAAGATAAATTTAAGGATCAGTTTGTGGCTCAGCAGGCAAGCATCCTGCCTATGATCGAGTCATGTCCTATTTTAGGTACTGAGGCAGAGTTCAAGTAGGAGTTGGAAAGGCAAGCGTATTAGGACTGACAAAGGTGTATGTTTCTAGGTTAAAGCAGTAGATGAAGGAAAAAGGCATCACTTGGTGATCAGGAACAGGTATTTGTCCTCCAGCATTAAGTGGAAAATGATAACACGTGAAGAGCTGTAAAGATCAAAAAAGAAAAAAGTTAGCATTTAATGTGATAGAAAAAAGGGACAAAAGAAGGGTAGAAAGTTTGAGTCTGATGATCAAAAACCAGAGTAAGAACTGATCTTTATGATCATAAGAGGTAACAACAATGCTACTGGAGGAAACATTGCTGCACTAGTCAAGACTAGGGCTGACTACTTAATTTTTTAAACAAATAGTTTACTTGCTCAGAAATGCTATTTCAGGTTGACTAAGTGTGTTTATGAATTTCTGTGGAATTTGGCATATACTTCTGTCTGAAAAAGAGTGAACAGTCTGTTTTGTGATTTTTAAATAGTATTATTGAAGCTGTAAGGGGGGAATATTTTATCAGGAAAAGAAAGCTTCTCTCCACCCCTTTAATTTAGATACTGTCATGGTTTAAGCCCAGCCAGCAACTAAGCATCACGCAGTGACTTGCTCTCTTCTACCTGATTTTTCAGTTCAGCCTTTCACTGACTTAACAGTGATAGATAGGTGACTTTGAAGAGCAGGTTTTCCTGTAAGACTGGAAAGGATGTCTTACCGAGGAAAATCATTATTTAGACATTGTTTGTTTGGGAGGGGGGTGGCACTAAATGATATGACCAAAGCAAAAGACCAAGCAGGAAACATCTTAAGGATTCAAAACCGAAAGTTACTGTTTTGCAAAGCTCATCTTGAGTTGATGGGTCCATCTGGAGAAAGGGTCAGTCTTTACTTTTGATCAGATGGGGAATGCAGATCTAGATCTATGCTTTATCCATACAGGGCTTGTTGAGTGACTTGTGATTGTGAAATTACTTAGAGATAAGGTTCTGTAGGACCGGTGACAGAGATCTGTGTTTAGGAAATCATGGGAAAGACTGAGTACAATCCCTTAAAAGACACTGAAGTGAATGATTTAGAGAAGGAGAAGAAAGAACAGGTATCACAGAAATAAAGATCAATACAATTTCAGGAAGACCGTTATGTTTGAATACGTTGAATGCAACAGGATGGCTGAAGAAGTTTAAACTAGGCTATAGACTGTATGAAGTATATTACAATGGATAGATTGATTACCTGCATTATAAGTAATCCCAACATTGGCCAGGAACTCACAAGGGGGGGGGGAATTATTCCAGTCATTCTGAAAATATGTTTATTACTTTCCCAGATCTGGACCTTAAATTCTTATTCTTTTCCTGCAGCAATGCAGGAGTTATCCCATGTCCCAGTTGAAGCAGTGCTAGACCTGTGTTTGTTTTTTGTGTAAATGCATACATATGATTTTTCTTCTGTCTACTACATAATGAGCATGTTACTTCGTAAGTCTTTTATAATGAGTTATACTATTTTTATTGCTAACAGATTGCGCTAAGTTGAAATGGGATGCATGGTAAATCAAAACTACTAGTATTATTTAACTTCTGTTCAAGGTGTCAAGCATAAACTTCAAAGGTGTTTATTAAAAATTAAGATCCAACAGTAGAAAAATGAGTTATTGGATATCAGCCAGTTAAAGTGCACAAAATCATAAATCCGATATCTCCACCTAACTCCAGACACTGCACAACCTCATTCTGCACAGATCTCTATCTTTTCAGGAGTTAAGGAGTAGTTTTATGGCATGAAGTACTGAATTCTTGTGCACTGGGTATGGGCAGACAAGCCAGATTTTGTGTGGCCTGAGCAGTTTTTAACTGAGTTGTAACCAGGAACATGCTTATTTTACTCAGACTTCAGGTTGAACTTGACGGACAGTAAAAGAATGAAAACAAATACTCTTAACTTCTGTATATGGGTAGAAGGGTCTTTAGATGTGAAAATGACAGGCCAGGATGTAAGTATCAGAATCTAAATTTAATTGCTATCTGCACTGTTTTATATATTAAAAAAACAAAAATATGAATTCATTTTCACATATTTAATATATGATTTTATATCCATATGCACCTATGAATACATATAGATATATGCTGTTTTTCATGCCTTTGTATTTAATTTTTAAATGCAATAATAAGTCCAGAAGCACAGTGTTATATAGCAGGTATCTCTAGAAGTAAAATGTTCAAGATTGAAATGAGTGGTTGTCAGGATTTTGGTTTCTTGGCTGAATGATGTGCTAGCTGTCAAGTCATAAGTTGTTTTATTGACTTTTCCAGGAGGGAAATAAATCAGCAAGCTTTTTATAGCATTTGTAATGATTGAACTTGAGTGGCTCTCAGCAGAAGAAAATAGCAAGCAGATTGTACAAGGATTAAGATAATCTGAAATGCTTTGATTGGACTGTTTGTAATACAGTACCATTGAGATCTCAACAATCTACTTTACAATGCAGAAAACATGTTGGATTTACTTTGGACATAGTTGGATCGGAGACAAGCAACTAAATGTTTACTCAGCACACAAATGACTTGCAACTGTACTATGTATATTGTGTAATTACACACACAAAAAAGTTTGTTTCACTGTGGATTTTATATTATACTATATAAAAGATACATATAACACAATGTGAACATGCTCATCCAAGTCTAGAGCCCTGAGAAAGCTGCTCTGTAGTACTCTGCTTCATGGTGGTATTTAAAGCTTTATGTGATTATGACAACACATTGGTTTATTTCATAAAACACTTGGAGCTTTATATATTTGAAAAGATGAATCATGCCAGCAGTGTGAATAAATAAATTTTCATTTTGTCGGCTCTTTAGAAATATGGTTGCTATAGTGCATTGATTTTATTTCAGTCCTCCTTGAGTATTGAATGTAATGTCTTTGGAAGTGTAATCTATGTATTGCTTTTGCATTATGACTTTTGCCATCTTTGGTATTGCAATTTATCAGTGACTTGATAGAAAAATGAAAGCTGAGTCATAGACATGCACGTACATAATTATTTGCAATTCTGTTTTTTAACAGAGCCAGGACACAAGTTTTTGTTAATATTTTTACTTAAAAAGGAATAAAAGTTGCCTATTGTCATTCTCTTCCAAGTTAGCAGCCAATGAAAAATACTGGCAAAAGGCTATGCAAAGCAGTTTTCAAAGTATCTGACCCACTTAAAAATAGGTATGTTTTTGTTGTGGTATGAGAAAAAACTACCTAAAATAAAAGTTGGTGATCCTCTCATAACTCTCTGTTGAGGAATGGTAAAATGTGATATACAATGGCGTTCTGTTTTTCTTCTGTTGCTCCAGAGACCACACTTCCAATCAGGGCAGAACAGCCTTAAGTGGAGAAATTGAGAGCAACTTGCCTTGTATCTTTTCATAGAGGGAGAGGAGATGGTCTGTCTGTCTTCTAGCAGTAATGTGAATTTATTCTTCTGTTTCCTTTGTTCTTAATACAAGTGTTTAGAATGAAATGTTACATTCCAGGTCAAATAAGTAATCTGATCTGAAACACTTTTTTCTTACCAAAATGAAAGTAGGAAGGACTTGTGTTTTAGGTTGACATGAACTGAAGCTTTCTTATTTTTGCCAGATAACTTAAAAAAACCCATGTGTTCTGGTCAACTCTTTATATACCAACACACACAATTAAGGGTGGATTTTCTCCTTATTTAGGTTAGCTATTGGACTGTAATAGCATAGCGTTATCATGTTGCTGAGTAAATGTATAACAGTGCACTTGATTCTAGCTGGCTATTGCTTCCTCTGTTCTGGTATGTTCTCCTTCCTGGATCACCATATCCATTTGGAGGGTTAAGGAATGAATCTTCTCCCTAATCCGCTTTTTGATTTATTTTTTTTTTTTTTTAATCTTGTCATTAGTGTTGTGCTTTATTTATTCCTTTTGTTATGCCACAGGTTTCTGCCATAAGATAGGAAGAAAAGCAAAAAGGCTTTGATAGGAGAAATCACTCTAAGCTATCCAGCCATGATATTCATAGAATCACAGAATGGTTTGGGTGGGAAGGGACCTCAAATATCATCTAGTTCCAACCCCCCTGCCATGGGAACGGACACCCTCCACTAACCAGGTTGGCCAAAGCCCCGTCCAACCTGGCATTAAACACTTCCAGGGATGGGGCCTCCACAACCTCTCTGGGCAACCTGTTCCAGTGCTTCACCACTCTAACAGTGAAGAATTTCTTTCTAACATCTAATCTAAATCTACCCTCCTTCAGCTTAAAGCCATTACGCCTTGTCCTGTCACTCCATGCCCTGATAAACAATCCCTTACCATCTTTCCTGTAGGCCCCCAAGTCTGTTCCTTAATCTGAGTTCAGATTTATTGTTGTAAGATTGTAGTTAATGTTTCTGAAGTGTTTACTCAAATAATTTCTTCCAAATAAAAGGAATACAATGAATCTCACTCTTTTAGTTTTCTTTTTTTTTTCTCCCCTCCAAAACAAAGACTTGTTTCCAAAATAGAAATACTAACGTATTCTAGATACCTTCAAAAGTTCGACACAGAAAAGTTACTCCTTGTAAAATACCCTACTAGTAAGTCATTCCAAGTTCTTGGGAAAGGACAGGTGAAAGCTGACACTGCTGGAAATTTTGTGGGTCCATTTGCATCGTTTCTTTTTGAAAAGGTGCTGTATGATAGTGTTTCAGAGGTACTGTTTTATTTTCAATGTAATAAAGTATAGGTGAACTGAAATTGTGTCAATGAAAAGAAATCACCAAGGAAAAATTCTTGCTTCTAATAAATCAGATTATGATAATTTAAATACATGTCAATGAATTTGAAAGACACAAGTAGGTGTGTGAGTCTGTCTTTCCCCTGACAACACTGTCAATGATCAACTGCTACAGTACCAAAAGAAAATAAATTCTAACAAGTACAATCAAACAGGTGGAAACATAAAGTGCAACTTGTCATCTAAATGCACTTTTGAAAAATACTTCTTTAGATTTTAATGTTTTATTTATAATCAGAATGAATGTCTTTGATGACAAGGTACTTTCTAATGACAGGAAAAAAAAAAAAAAAGGCCTCAGGAAAGAATGGCATATTCCATAACTGCTTGCTTGCGGTGGGGTCTCTAATACCAGACTTCAACATCACTAATTGATCCTTCAGTGCTTGTTGTAGTCTGTCAGGTGCTCTGGCAATATATGTGTCAAGATGAAAGGTTGAATATAAAAACCTTTTCCTCTCTGTTCTTTAAAATACAAAATTTTAAACTGTTATTTCTTTTTCAGTAAGAGAGATACTCTGTGTGTATACAAAGTGCATATATATTTAATGTGTATATACATACTTATACATTTATATACAAATGAGAGCCATTCCTTGTTTACAGGAGCTAGAAAAATGTTACCCATTTTTTGCTGTTCCCATCATGTTTTTTTCTTACGGAGATAGTTTATATGACTCTTTTCAGCAGACTTTCAGAAAACCTGTTTTTTAAAAAAAAGCATCTCTTTCCTAAATGCCTAGTTTTCCATACCAGTTAGCCAAGTGAATGTTATTGTCAGAAAACTTTTTTAATTTCTTCCAGTGAAGTTGAGGAAAGAGGCAGAAGCATTGCTATCTCCTTATCTGAATTGGAGCTGGCATCTATACCTGCATACCAGGTGGAGGTTCTGATCTAGCCTTTATCCACTTGAAAATCACAGACCACTTCTTTGCTTTAAAGTTAAAAAACAGGTGAACTTGTAGGACTAACTGCTTTCCTTGTGGGACTTCATCTGTGGACCATCACTGATCCACAGGATACAATTAAGAAACAGTGCTCACATCACTGAAGAGTAGGTTATATCCCTCTAGCCTAGTGAAATATGAATAATTTTAAAAGAGAAATGAGGGCAGAAAGAGGCTAAATCTATTCCAAAATGTTTCAAACTTTAAATCCTGGACTTGCATCTCAGATGATTTCCCTTTTCTTTTTCTTTCTTATCTGTCTTCTGAGACCATTGTTCCATAATGATGCAGGACACAAAGATATGCCAAAGCTTGAACATAACTTTTACTAAATTCTTGCTTTCTGATTGGCTGAGAAGTGTAACTGATACTCAGGAGAGAAAGTGTGGAAAAATGTCTTTCATCCATTAAAATTCCTTTTCCTACACTAGGGGAAAGTTTCTATGCAAGCGACTGTCCCCTTCTTCTCCTGCCCCTTTGGCACTGGAGAAGTAGCCAGCTGCTTTGAGCAGCTTAGTGTTGGACATTGTGCTAACTGCAGTTTTGGATGAGGAGCTTTTTCCTTCATTGACAGATCAGTTAGCGCACTTGTATTTGTTCCTCCCCTTTTCTCTGCAGCCCAGGAACCTAGTGGAGAGATTACATTCCCCTGCCAATTTTCTTCCATCTTTTGGTCCTCCTTTCAAGACCTTGTTCAGTTGATTGTTGAATACCCTAGTAAGCCAGAACTGCAAGTGAACTGGCAGACGGCATTTCCTGGAGGATATCAGAGTCTTGTATACTAAGTAGATAACTCTCCTATCCTTTGACCACTAGCCAGGGAAAGCACTGTGCTCCCAGGTGTGGAACAGGCATTTGCCCAAACTCTGTGTTGATTATTAGCATAGTGTTAGCAGGTGGACTAGAGACAGACGGATGTTGATGGCAACCTGTGCCATAGTGTTTGTGGCACTGTCAAGTTGTATGGATAACAAAAGAGGAGTGAGCTGCATGGGATGAGTTGCTGTCAGACAGCTTCTATTTCAGTCACATATGAAGGCATGCTTTCACATGTGCAAGTCACATGAAGATATGACACGTGATGTTGAAGTAGAGACTTAATGCATTCATGCATTGGCAGAATGAAGTCAATTAATCCATATGGAGCATGGTAATGCTTTTGTCTTGCTTTCCATATTCCCTATTTCCCTACCCATCTTCCTGATTTAAATAATATACTTTAAATGGAGCATTATTTAAGATTATTCTAGTTTTCCTTTGGTAACTACTGCATTAAGGACCTCTTGTTCCACCCCATGTTGATTTACAAACTCAGTGTGTGTATGCCTTCTGCTGTGAATTGATGTTTCCTCCCTTATTTGCAGCTGGTGGTTTGAACATTTCACAATAAATTTTGATGTATTTCAAGATCATTTCTAAACCAGACCATGAAATTCCTCTTTTGTAAGTCTTCCTTAAGTTCTTTTTATACATACATATATTATAATATTTAGGAAAATAACATTAGGGACATAAAATTGCATGTAATTTATTGAATGGATCATAATGAAATTTTTAATTCAGACTATTACACGGAGTGATATTGAGACTCTATGGGCTACTGACCTGTAGAAGACCTGACAAACTGTGATGAAAATACGTAACTTTAATAGACATCATTCAGGAATGTCACTGTGAAGTATAGTGTATAAGTTTGCCATCCATTTGGATAGTTACAGTATTTTTGTAGTAATTCAGGGGAATAAACTAATAAAATGCAGCTTTAAGAAGAAACAGATTGTGTCTTCCATTATTTTAGAAACTAAAATGTGTGCGAAATTCTTGTGTTGAGGGGCAGTGACTGAAATTGTTTCCTCACTAGACCACTCTGTGTCAAAGCTGAGCATCACTACTGTCAAGTACTTTTTATCTGAGCATTCTCATTATTACAGACATTCAGCATCAATGCAGTCTCATTTACAGCCAAATTAAAATCTGCGCAAAAAACTTTTACTTAGGTCAGCTGAAGGAGCAGAGCTATAGGAGCCTAGACAAAGATGAGCAATAGTCTTTTAGAGGGGAAGGATCAAAGCTGTAACAAACCCTGGCTTTTCTCATTTGAGTTGCGTCAGAAAGGAAAAATTGAATAATCAGTAGTGTAGAACTACAATAGCTCAATGAGGAACCTCCTCTTTTAAAGCTACAGAGAACCTCATCCCTGTAACTTGCCATTCCTCTGCAATGGTCACTTCAGGCTTCATCTTTGTTTTAAAAGATCCAGTGTCTCATCTATGTGAAAGCAGGCAAATCTTAAAAGTGATGGATCCTAAAAGGATGATTATTCTGATGTAGTCTTGTACTGTTATTGCTGTTTTCTCACTTATGTTTTACCATTGTAAACCAATAGTCAGAATTTCAGTGTTGCCATGTCTACTGCTTTTGGAGATTTCTGCTACTATAAATGTCAATCACAATAGTTGTAGGTACATTAGAAAAATTAGTCACAAACCTTTCTCACAAATAAAATTTTTCAGTTGTTGCAATTATCCAGCTGTACTGGTGTTATCGTAATAACATTATTTTTTATGCCACTTATTGATGTCATTCACTGCAGCACAGTGGGATTAGAGAAGGGAGGAGAGCCTTGTCATGATACGAACCATCTCTCTCATTCACAGCGTATAGCGGTATGCTTTGGTAATTGATTCAAGAGAGTGAGATATTTGGGGTCTGCAAGCTCCCAGAGGATGGCTAGAACAGGCCACAGCTGCTCTTACTGATGTCTTGTTGGAAGCAATTTGGGCTTTTGAGTTGAAGAATGTTTCCACTAGCTGGCGTCATTAGTGTATGTGACAGTAAGACAATAAACGATGAGTTGAATAGTAACTGTAATACTTACATATCTCTGTTTCTTCTTGTAATAGTGTTTCATCCTTTCCTTCATAAAGTTTAGCTGTTATACAATAACTGCCTTTTCCAAGTTGTTTTCCTAGTGCAATGCTCTGTCTTGTTAAACGTTTTCTGCTTATGTGTGCTTGTTTTATAAGCACGGATAGACAAAATGGAATCTATCATAAATTATCACAGTTACCAGTAGGAATAAATCAAATCTTGAAAAATAATTCAGTGTGCTCCTGGGAACAATTTGGATGTGATTCACTGCTGAAACCTGTGGAAAAGAAATTATCATGACTGCATTGGTGATTAAATCTTTCTTTGTATGAGTTGGGAACAGAAATACTCTATTTAACATATTTCTGTAACTTTTTACCTTTTATGGGGGGGAGGGGGGGTGTTGTCCCTGTGTCACCATCACCGCCCCCCTGACAAATATTTTCCTCTTAAAAATAAAAAAAAAAAGAAAATTCGGATTCATTGGAAATAGATGCCTTATGTTAAATATAACACAAAGTTATTAATCTGTTGATTTCTACCTTATTTGTATTGTGTCCAGGGAACATCTTTTGAACTTGCTGTGTCCTCTCCTGTGCTTGGCTTTTACTCCTACAGGAACTATAAAGTCTTAAAGTCTTAAGAGAATTTCTATCACCCAAAGACAAAAGGTCAGATCTGGGCTGGTACCTTTCAATCTACCTCTCTTGGAATCAGTGGAATTGAGACAATTTGCAATTATGCAGGATGTGGCATAAAGGATATGACACACACATATTTGTAATGGAAGAGCAGTGCTGAGCTTGTGAAATGAAGTACTCAAAAGGTTAGGAAATGACTGAATTAAATGGCTTTGATACTACTGGAATGATGTTTGAATTCTTGCTTTAAGTTAAGGGATGCGCTTAGGTATTATCCTGAAGAGGAAACCTTTTATCAAATTGTGAGCTTTGTATTCCTCTTTCTGAGCCAGACACAAGTATTGTTAGCGGCAGTTCAGAATGGTACATGTGCGTGTTCTTATGTAAGCAGGCAGTACTACAGGTGTACTCAGGACACAAAGGAAACCAGCCAGAATATAGTGCTATGCCACTGAGGGTACTCCTCATGAGTGAAAAACAGGATAGGAAAGAGACAAAAAATTTTTCCTCCACGCTATTAATTAACATTCATACTGGTACTTTGGGATTCATATTTTCACCATTATCTCTGTCTCAGTCAGGGCTTGTACTGAATTATCCATAGATATGAATTTATTTCAGATTTGTTTTTAATGAAATTCCTGTCACCTTTTTTTTTTTCTGTAAAAGTCTAAAGCATAAACTAAATTCCTGGGTTAAAAATATTAATACTTTAGAACAGTAACTATATTCTAGAAGTTTACTTTCCTGTTTTGCTGATACTACCTCAGGGAGGCTGTCACAGTTAGGGGTGCAGGAATAATTGTAGATGCCCAATTTAGATACACAAAATGTTGAAAGAGTAGCTCATTCTGTAGGGCACTCTGTGTTTCTCAGGATCATATTGTTACATACATTTTAGGTGTTGTCATAGTAACTACTATATGTAAATGCATATATCTGCTATAATCTTTTAATGTACTGTGGCCCATAATATGTGTGGTGTAAATGTGGATTTACGTTATTTAAATTCTGTATAATATAATGTATGTAACATACCACATATTTTGGCATATGCATGTCTTTCTCTTTATGTTTACATGCTTGTACATATTCCGTGTTTCATGTACATATTTTGTAATGAAAAACTTGAAACTTTGTTCCTATAACATGTAATAAGGACTATTGTGATTGTATTTCCAAGTTAAAAAACCAAAACCACCTATTTGCACTGGTTACTATGACAACCTCTTAAAAATACCTATACTGTTTTTTAAAAGGACAAAGCAGTCTCCAAAAAAAATGAAATTGTAGTATACAATTGAATTTTTAGTAAAAATGTATTGTTTTTTAAATAAGAAATTGTTTGAATTGTAATGACATGCCAAAATTATATGTATTCGACATGCAGAAAGCATGAGAGCCCTCGATAGGCGTAATATGGAGTTTTACTTGCAAGAAGTCAGGCAAGCTTATGAGAAGAAGCTCAACGAGGTGTTTGGTGAAGCTGAATGTGCAACGCAGCGGCCCGGTGTTGTGGGTTACAGTGTGGGAGAAGGGAGGCAAAAAATACAACTAGTCCTGTGCCAAATGTCTTCCTAGTCTTTAATCAAGCTTAGTTTTCTGTCTGGATCTTCAAAAGAATAGAAGATTGTCAGTAAATAAATGGGAAAACTACCAACGAGCCATGAAAGGTAGCAAGGGATGTGGTCTGAAAGCCATGACTGATCCATGTTTAAGCAAAGCCTGAGCCCTGCTCTGGAAGTTAGCGTATTTTTGCACTGAGTTGACAGTCAGACACTTTTGGAAGGTTTGTCATAACTTCTCAGAGATGTGAAGCACTAGGCGTGTTTCCAAAAGACATGGAGCAGTGGGTGGGGTTGAAAGAATGACTGTAAGATTCAGGATAACTCAAATCAATGAAAAACTGCTTCGCTGTTTGTCAAAATTGATGTTGCATAATAATTTGAACACAAATCTTGGGAAAATACTTTGCTCTCTGGCTGCTGAGGTCAATGTTAGGGGTTTTAATAAGTCATGTTCCACCTATAAGCATGATTTAAAAAACTCTAAGACGACATTTCTGGGAGAAATCAGTAAATTGGCATTTGAAGGTGCACCCACTGGAGCACATTAGGAAGTAATAAAAAAATAAGTTTTCACAGAAGGTTAAGACTGGAGTTTTATTCATGATGCAAAAAGATCCAAGCCAACCATGTTATCACATTGCAGAAGTTTTGGCCATAGCTTTACCTCGTTTTTTCCAGGTGTGCGCAATAGCATACCTTCTGAGAGCTGAGCTGGGTGAGCCATAAAAGCTGTACCGAGGAGCTGGAGTTCTGCTTAGGGCCAGTGAATGACTTAAGATGAAATGATTTTGTAGGAACAACTGGGTGCTTTGTTTGTCAAAATTATTTTCTAAACTGGCTGCCATTCAGGAGTAATACATTTTCACCGTAATTTGGAGATCATTTATTTTCTTCCTTTTACAATTTAAAATACATAAAATAAGATTACTGTCATTATAATTCACACCAACTAAAGGATCTTTTCTTATCATGAAATTACCACACAATTACTGTAGCTCTGTACTGATTAGGAAGTGGAATACATGCCGTTTGCTTTTTAAGGTGTATAACTTTAAAACCCCAAACCCTCAGCTATATGATGGAAGGGGAGAAATGAGTTGAGAGAGTGAAGTAAATGTGTTATTTATTTTTAGAAGCAGTCTGAAAGAGATCCTGATTTGTCATCATGGTGTGATAGAGCGCTGAAAAATGTTTAATGTTTCTTTAAGCTGGTGTGCTTTTCAGCTGCTTTAGGGAGAATATCACATGCTATTTTTTTTGCTATGCCTCTTCATTTAAGAGATTGTGGTCTAATCTTATTAAAATTAGACCCAGGATTAGAAAATAAGGGGAAAATATAGAAGGAAAATAGAACAGGAAGAAAACTAGAGATGAAAAATCCTTGGCAATTTCTTGTTCAGAGAGGTCTTTAGATGTGAGAGAATGATTATCTGGCAAGGCTGAGATACTTCTGTTTAACTCTCAAAAGTTACAGCCTACCTAATACAAAAAAGTTAAAGGCATTCTTGTAATAATTTCAGCTTTAATATACTCAGAATTGCAACTTATTTTGCATGCAATTCTTTTGAGAGGAAAAGAAGTAACACGAATACATTTTTGGTAAACAGGACAGATCACGAGTCACAATCAGCACGGTTAGGAGAATACTCTGAGAGAAAATAGCCTCACAGAGATCTGGGAAAGCTACGGATTAGTCTGCATCAAACAAAAGATGTTTAAAACCACTTAGTGACATGGGCTAATGTTGTTTCACTCGTGAATGCTGACAGCTTCAGAACTTATGGCAGTATAGTATTACAATGGTCATGTTGACAATTACATTGTAAAGGCAAGCCTAAGTATTTCCACCGAAATTATTACAGTCATTTTTATTGTCATTTTGTGGTGGATGAAAAATAATATTTATTGTAACTAGAATGACAGATGTAATCATCTACAAAAATCAATAGTTAATATATGCAGCAGTTTATGTCTTTCAAAGGGTAGGAAGTAATTTCTTACAAAAATAGGGTTGATTTATAATGTTCTTTGAAATATTTTTTAAAAATATATTGATGTTGAAGCCCTGTACAACCTCAAATCATACAGTCCATTTGAGTAATGGAAGGCAAAGGAGGTCCCCTTATGTGGTCATAAAAAGAAATGCATGGTGGTGTTCCTTAAAAAAAAAAAAAGGCAGGTACAAAGCAGCTGATAATTTAAAACCTTAAGAAGCCCATACTCAGAAATCAAACAGAATATCTGTCACTTGAGAAAAAAAAGAGGGATTTTTTTTTTTTGTCAGATGAACTGCATGTTAATGCAAAAAGAAAGTAAAATTATACAATGCTATATTTTCTCAGAACAACCTCACTATTTTTTCCTGTTTAAACTGCCTGCCTTCTTTAGTGCCTCTGGTGTAATTTACTTGAATTTTCCTCTTTCTGTTTTGTATTATGCTAGACATACTTTCCTGATGTCTTTTGTTGTTACACTTTGTGCAGAGTAACAAAAAAGTTTTGTTAACAAAAAAAATATCAAAAGTGGAAGATGCTTTGTTTTGTTATTGTACAGAAACGAATCAGTCTTATCAAATGTGCCATATAAGTGGATCTAAATAGGTTTTTTAAATTTTTTCTTCCAATGACAATTTGCTATAATTTAAGTATTACATGAACTAAAATATTTCAGCTGCAGAACTAAGTATTCCATGAACTTCTCTATTTGTTCTGCTGTCCACCAACTACCTTGAATGAATGAGGAGGCATTGCAAAATAGCCCGTTAGTAGGAAACTATTTATAGCACAGTAATTGGGAATCTATGTATAAACACTCTTTCACAAATAATTGTTGTCCTTACAGCTGCAAGTAAGTACAAGTTTGCAAAAAAAACCCCATTCAAATTCAAGAATAGCTTTTTGAAAAATTAGCCTCCTCTTAAATAGTTTCTGCAAAGGCTTATAATTCAAACTGTAAAGAAGGCTGCTGACATTTATATACTAATATATGTTCTTAAAATAGTCATAGGTTAGAGACATCAATATCTTCATCCAACATAAATGACACTTGAGGATTTAATTGTAACCACAATGGTCAAAATTAGGGCTGGTTAAATCTGACTTGTTCAATGAACCACATAGAGCAATTCATAGTTGTATTTACTGTGCTTTTGATATAATTAGATTTATTTGCCATAGTCTTTGCCAAAACTCAGTGCTGTCACTTACAGAAAGCTGGAATCCTAAATCCTACAATGTTTAATGATTTTTTTACAACCATGTGAGCTTTAATAAACACTGCTCTCTATAAACTTTGCTTTGCTTAATAAGCTTGTATGAACAAGTCCTTATCTACCCTGGATACGTGTGCATAAAGCACCAAAGGAGAAGAAAGGGAATCTTAGTATACTAACTTATAACACAGGATGTACTTACATTTTCATAACTACTCAGGCTTGTTTTACAGTGAATATTTTACATTTTTAATTGAAAATTGTAATAATATAGTACTATTGGTGTTTTAATGATTTTTGTCTGTAACATAATTCTTGACCATCAGCTCTTTCACAGCCTACCTGTTGGCCTCAGTTGAGTGATTAATATACTAAATTCAGTCCACCAAATGAAGCTATTTGTTAGATGGTTTTATGTTATTGGGTGTGACATACTGCCTTGAAAGGGAGGCTCAGGGGCTTATCTTGTATTGCTTTAAGTGGATTATTTTTCCATGGTGAAAGCTGATAAATCTCAGCTTCCTTCCTAAGCTTTGGTCACAAATATTTATTAAATATAAACATGCACCACACACAGACAGAGCGAAATTAATGTTAAAATTGAACAATGTTGCAGTGAGATAGAGATACTAATTGGCCTAAAAGTTACAAAGTTCCTGTTGTGAAAGCAAAACTTGCAATAATCAGCAGATGCTTGGAATTTTACTATTTGCATATGATCGTGTCCACAGTGGTCTAGCACTGCATGGTGTGAAAAAGTATTCACCTTATTACAAAGACATTGCACATCAAAAAGGGAGTACAGAAGATAAAGACTCTAAACCTGTTTCCCTACAGGGCCTCTGGTCCAAGGCTTTTCTTGTCTCCTGAGACACTGCAGTAATGATTCATCAAGTGGGATCAGGAGAAAGGGAGTTTGGAAAGAGCAGGGACCCAAGCTCCTTTGTAGTATGTGTCCTAGGAGAAATTAGAGTCCAGCACCAAACGTGCTGCACCCTAGGCGTCGTTTCAGTAAAGATTACACTGGTGCGTTTCAGGCACAAGTTAAATATGAAATTATGACATTGTTCATAAATTCATTAAAGATACATTGAACTTTGTCCTTTTATGCTCCTTTACACTAACTTGAGCCTAAATTGTCTCTCCAGTAGAACTGCACAATGAGAACCTACATGCTGCTTGGAAACCTCTTTCTTCCCCCCAAACATTCACTTTACCTATTTGCCTGTTTACTATATGTTCTTTGAGACTACTCATCTCCATTATATCTGAGTCTAAAGATTCTAACTCCTGCCCTTTATTTCTGTCCCTATATGTGTTCCTTGTTATCTTCTGTTTTAGTATTGGAACCTTTTAATCTCCGGTTACAAATATTAATGCCCCTTCTTTCAACTGATACATATCTTCCTCTATTTTAATTGTGAAACTGCTTTCCTAATCTCATTCCTGTTCAAGCTTGTAATCTTCATTATGGAGTTTTTTCCTAATTAGATATGCTTATTCTGTATCTGCTCTTGTCTATTATTTGCCTATTCATCTGCATAGGTTCTGCTCACCTTGGATGCCTCTGTCCCTTTCAGACTTAGATCTGCATGTTAATACATGAAGTGCTTCAGCCTGAAGTGTCATCTCAGAGTTACAACATTAACGCTGTCCTCCCCCATCTCTCTCCTCAACACCTTCTGGAGTTCTGAAAGAAGTTGACTACCAACAGGATGGCTAAATTGAATAGCGTATTGGAGATAGGCAGGCTTGGTTATAAGAAGTTCTTTAAAAGAGAACAATTGAACATTAAACAGTTGTAAGCCATCAAAATGAGCATGTATCTGTTACTATGCTGTCTGATCACAGTTTAGTTCTTCCCACTCCCATGCTATCATACTGATTCCCTCCCTGTCTTGTTGATGCTATATCTTAAATTATAGCAAATGTTATTCAGGACAGAGACTTTGTTTATTTACAGACTCACTCCCAAGAGACCCACAGCCTTGATTAAAGACATTACATGATGCAGCAATATAGATAATAATTACAGTTAAAGTGAAGGTCTTAAAACAGCTTCTTGGAGGGAAGGATCTACTGCACAGCCAAGTCTTTTGTACTTTTCCTTTCTTCCTCATTACAGAGTCAATCCTGCAAGGGTGTTTGCTTTCTGCAGCCTGTTGGACTCCCAATTACACCTTTGCAGAACTCTTCACCACAACAGAGAAAAGAAGAGTCTTGTTTTTATTTTGCTTTTCAGATAAACTTGCAAGGTCTGAAAATCATATTCTAATAGACTTGCCATGTTGAAATAGGAGTGATTTTTGCATTAGAGATGTTAGAGTCTTTGTAGCACTGGTGGGGTGGGAATAATGTTTACTGTTTTAAAAAAAAATACTCCAAGAGAATAATTTTTAGATGGTATATGTGCAGAGAGAATTACAGCATAGTGCAGGGTGGTAGATTACAGTGCATCTTGTTAATGCTTCCGTACTTAACCTCTAGGAATCATTTTGAATTAGAACTGAAAATGAAAAGACAAAAATCTGAAGATATTTTCATCAGATACTGGAAAGGTCATTTGTGATGTTCTAACTAAACCAGCAAATGCTTTTCCTTAGTGGCAGCAAAAGGAAAAAACATGTTCCTGCTTAATAGTTTGACAGATTTCATCACAAGAAGTGACAAGAGCTGAGCCAGAAAAGGGAGAGGCACTCATTGTTATTTAAGCAATAACAGTAAAGGCAATGTAGCATAGCTAAAAGAAGGAAAGCACTTTAATTTACAATAAATTTGCAACACTGACTTCATGTCATGTTTTCTTCCATCTCGGCAGAGAATATTAGCCTCTTTTTTTGATGGAAAAGTCCTCAGTACTGTTGTTACTTAAATGTTCTGCAGGATAGAATAGTTTTAAATCTAGTAAGGCTATTTTGACACTAAGTTGCAGGATTTTTGTTTTGTCTAAATAGGATTTGTATAATCATAGCAACCTAAAAACATAGAAAATATGAAATCACACCTTTTATAAATAAGCACATCTGGTGGAGGAGATAAAAATACAAGATGGCTTTATGTTTCCATTAGCTTATCAAGTGTTAGAATGCTGCGATAGTGTTACTCACAGAATTCATAGTTTATGTTTAATGTTGAAGTCCTGGAGAGTACCTGTTCACCAGAATCCATACACTTTTCCATTTCCATTAAAAACATAAAAGTAATTTTACATACTGTGAACTCAAGTTCAGATTGAATCTGACTGGAGGATACAATGAGATGAGTTCGTTAGACTGCTGTTAATCTTGTGAACCAATTGAGGTTATGAAACAGTGCAGATGACCACAGACATTATAATGCGAAGAACCTCTGATGTAATTCTATGTACTGTCATTGCCAGCAGAGGAGGGCATCTTGTAACACCTCCTCTGCCATATTACTCCTGCTTTAAAAGAAAGGAAATTGACTTCAGCCATTTACTAGGGAAAAGAAAAAATTCCACCTTCTATTTAGTTTTATTTTCATTCGACCTAAATGTTATTTGTGTTCTTGTATTATGTCCTATCATATATTCTGTCTTGTAAATTGGAAGGTTGCCCACCTGCAGTGATTGGAAGGAAATTTTTTTCATGCACTTAGATACAGAAAGATCTGCCGGCTACATTGTCGTGTACCGTGCAGCTACGACATGCATTACAAAGAGCTTTACTTTTGTTTGTAAGCGCCACAGAATGTAATTTTTCATGAGTACCAGAAAAGGCCACATCAAAGTAACTGACCAGTCTAAATTTTTTGTTGCTGTATGTGCAGTGTATGCGCTGCAGTATGATTCATGTGCTGGTACTTTCTTATTTTCTTTCCTTGTGTGCAGTTACAACATCAAGTAGTAAGATTTTGCCCAGAAAGATTTCTGACGTGGTGAAATTTTCTCACTTTTTCGTTGCCGAAAGTATTAATAAGTATCATCTTTCCAAACAGATTTTGTTTTGTCTAAGGTTTTTTAACTGTATCAGTGTGGTTCTTTAATATCTGAAGCTATTTTAACTGTGATATTACTCAGCCTGTGTGACACTTTATGCCAGATGGAGTCGAACCAAACATACAAATCCTTCTTTTGCTAAGTAGTAAAGCTCAAAATTATTGCTGAGACATTATTCCTTATGTAATATCACATGTGTAGGATATCTAGTGAAAACTGATGTGAGAGATTGGAAACAAATTTTCTTCTGTTTCTGCTGAATGTCAGACAGCCTTTGCTAAATCATATTTTCACTAGAAAACTAGATGAAGCTTAAGACATAAAGTCACCACCAGCATGTGTCTTTGTACTTGGAAGTTAGCGTGGGTTGTTGCATTGCTGAAATTTGCTACACTTACAACCCTGGAGCAATCATACTACAATCATAGGTATGTTCTGCCATTTCAGAGGTGCCCTTGGTTAGCTCAGATACCGTCACAGAGCTACCAGATATGGCACAGGACCTACAGAAAACCTGTGTCCCTGTGCTGCAGCAACTAGATGGTACCTTGGGGCAAAATAATTATTCCAGAAGCCTAGGTGTTCATTTAAAATCATTCCTTGTGATTGCAGGGATAAACTTGAAAGTGTGGCATGCCTGCATTACACAACCCCTAAAATAAAATATTATGAAGGTTATTCCAAAAGAGTTGGCAGGTCATATTTTCAATTTGGAAACTTTTTCAGAAAGTTTGTAATAGAAGTATTTGAGCAGAATTTTATGGTCAGATGTAGATAATTAAGGCTTGGACAACATTTTTTTGATTTGAGTCCCACCTCACTTTTTTTCTCCATATATTTGTAAAAAAGGTTTATCTAGTTTTTTGGTTGGTTGGGGTTTTTTTGTTTGTTTTTGTGATTTTTTTTTTTTTCCATTTGTAGTCTAGGTAGCTTCTATCTGCATAAGCAAAAGAAGATCTTTTTGTCTGAAAGTATTTCATTTTCAGGTAGATGATGTTTATACCAGGACATTGGTGGTACAAGCAAAATGACACATCATGCCGAAGTAAGACCGTGTGGTATGTTGCAGAAGCTCTGCAAACATGGTGGTTTAAGCATAAATAACCAGCATGGTAAATAATTCCTTTTTTGGAACCAATTTGTTAGGGAAACTTAAGACATGACCAATTATAACTGCAGCTGGTGTATAATGAAGCTGCTAAATAGATTTCCTGAAAAAAAACCCACCAAACCCCACAACTTTTTTTGCCTTTTTAACCTAAATAAGTACTTGATTATTTCAGCAAGTTAAAAATGTAAGTACTTAAATGATATGAATGCCAGTTTAACTTGACTTTCAGACTCATTACTCTTCCATAATGAACAGTGTTAGTCTGGACAGTCCCCAAGACAAGCAGAGCCATGCGAGAGCTGGATGAAGAACACAAATTCTGTTTCATAGAAAAAATCAGAATGTAAAGTTTTTGCTCCAAATGAGAATGAAATTTGAGTCCAAAATAAGTTCTATAGAAAATAAATGAGCATTCAGATTCCTCTGTAGATGTGAGCTTTAGTAATGCTTCAGGTGGAGAAGAGACACTGCGTGTGCAATCCAGACAAACGGCTTCTGAATGTTCTAGGATTCCTGTAATGTTTCTACTCTGCATGTAGGTCAGAAGCTTCTGCCCTCAGTTTCAGCGGATGGTAGGGTATGGCATGGTTATTAAATACTGTTAACGACCTCCTTTGAAACCTGCAGCTGGCAGCTTCTTTCAGATGAAGACATCTGTGAAGCATTGTTTTGAAATAATCAACCTATCTACATACTGATCTATCATAATATTCTTCTCAGCCCATCTCTCTCTTCTCCCAAGATAATTTAGGTGAAGCTGTAATTTTCCAGCCTACATTCATAACCAGAAAACTTTGAATTTAAACTTAGCCCTTTTCTCCTCAACTTAAACAAGGATGAGGGCTCATGTCACCTGAACTTAGTGCTCACCATGAGTGTAAGCAGACATATTTTTGGCTGCTAGGATGGAAGTATCTGTTGTGACATTAAGCTCCAAAGCTCTTGCACACTTGTCAGTGTTCATGCCTCTGGGAATAATAGATTGTGCTTGTTCTTGGTTCTGAAGGCAGAGTATGTCATAAACCCAGGAATATTCTTTTAATTAGTTTTATCTTAAAAATTCTATCTTTTTTTTTTTTTGTATCGCTCTTCCAGTTTGGAAGTTTTCCCTGGGAGATAACATGGTTACCATGTGTTTGGAAACAGTTACTGCAGTGCTCTAGGTTGCCATGGTGTTTCCCTATATACAGTCCTCCAAATGCTTATGGCTTCATATGAAAAGGCTCACTTTCACATATTTTCAACTGTTAATGTTGTGTTTATTCCTGTATACACTAGGAACTAGTTGTAAAACTCTCAGGAGATCAGGAGTTGTTAATCCAGATATCTGATCAGCTTGTTCTCAGTGGATTTCAGCACTGGTATTAATATTCAGGGTTTCCCATCTATCTCTTCCATCATTATCTCAAACAACCTGTCTAATAGTTCAAATGTATGTTTAGGGTAATGCCAAACTAAGCATGCTGTGTAAATATGTGATGTTATTTATGCTTCAATGAATTATTTGCACTCAAGATAGTTTGAGATTTTTGTCAAATACATATAGCCACCCAATACCAAAATAGCATTGCTTTTAACTTCCAGTGGATATTCATGTTCATGACAATAACAGGCAGCGAGTGACTGAACAGCATTAGAGATGTTATTTCTATTAGATAGAAATAACAAGTAAATTGGTACCTCACAGTCATATATTCTACTAAAGAAATATAGCCAGTCAATGTAATTTTACAGTTGCTTTGGACCAGTTAGGTAGCTGATTTGCAGAAAGTAAAGGAAATAAAAGAAAATATATAATCCTCTTTCTGCTAATGTCATTGGCAAAGCCTACATACATTTTGGATTTGGAGGGATACCTCAGGTGTTTTAAAAGTATGTTTCGCTATGAACAGAGATTTTAGAATGGCATTTTATTATTCATTAGACATGCACCATTTGAATGTTAAGGACTCTACTTTCTTTTGGTAACAAACAGTGATTTAATTAATTTTTTGTTGTTGCTGTTAAGAGAGCCAACATCAAGAGGGTGTAAGGTATATTCTGTTCTTTCATGTGCAGTAGTGGCTATTGTGCAGGTATCATGGTTGTTATCCTTTGTAATGAAGAGCCTGATCTTGTCCATAGATTCTTCTAATATTTTAGCATGGAAGACCTCTTTTTATAATTTTTTTCTCTGTTTATTTTCCCATCTTTCTTGTTCTAGAACTTTTACATTTTTGAGGAGTAAGAAAGTTTGGATGACACCATGGATAACAACTTTAACATTCTGAGCAACAGGTCCAATCAGAGCCTTAGGAATATATTTGTGAAATTTGCATAGTGGAGGAAAATTACATAGTCACAGAGCAGTTACTGAAAAATACCCTAGAGTGATTATGCAGATCCTTGCTCTTTGATTGGCTAATGATAGGTTGCAGGCAATCACAGTAAAGGGAATGGCACATTATGCGGTTATTTCAAAATTAACTTGTGCAAATCAGACATCTATAGTCAATCAGAATGCAAGGAAGTAGATAAATTTTGAGGAAAGAAATAGTGGAATTATTTCAGGAAAGTAACAACCCTTGTCATCAGAAGTGATTGATGTGTCTTTTCTGAAACTAAAAAAACAAAAAATCATCTTCCAAGAATGAGAAGGTATGGACAATATCAGTGTAAATGTTAGGCCAAACTATACATAAGAGTTTTGGGGATTTAGAAAAAGATATGCCATCTTTTCCAACTCCACCTATATGGCTACTTTAAGAAAAGAATAGGTTTTAGTTTTGTTGTTAATTCAGAGTGTAAGACACACACTCAAAGGCTTTGGGATTACATTGTGTGGTGGGTGTTCTCACAGTGAAGAAACCATTTCCCTTTTTCTCTCTGTTTCTTTGCCTTGGGCACCTTTTGAATTTATTTTTCCTGAAATTGTAACTTGGACAAAAAGTCCAAATAGCAGCTTGAGCAGCTAGGCAATATACAATTATTTTAAAGATTAATTCGATATTACTACTTTCATTCATTGGCCTTGTGTGGATAAGATCAAGGAAATTTTCTGCCTCAGCTGCTCTAGAAAAGTTCCAGGTTGCTACAAACTATGGGGACTTCATTATAGAGTCTGTTGCTAGAAGGCAGGCTGTTTTTCTCAAGAATCTTACAGATGAAAAAGGTTTGAATAGTAAGTGGCTTCCGAGAAACGTATGGCAAACTTATGTAATTTAAAGCTTAATACCCACACAGGGATTGAGTAGAAACTGTTTTGATTCATATTGTGTTTGTCACATGGAAAGTGATTTAAAATGGCAAAAGGATGTCATTTATTTCCTTGAAATCTTCACTGAACAACCAAAGTTGGTTTATCCCCAAACCTTTCTCTCTCATTTTCTTGTTCAGATTCTTCCTTAATTTCATTAAATAAATACTGAAAATGAAAATGCTGACTATTCTATGCATACCAAAGCATTTATTTAGTTTATCCCCTGCAAGTTTCGCCTTGGAAAACAGTCTTCCAGCTCTGTGCGCTCCTAAATTATTTGGACCTAATATCCCTCTAGAGTCTTGAGTGGGATGTTTAGACTCCAGAAATCTGATTCCAATTTCAAGTATAATGCTAAAGTAACTTGTGCTCCTGCTTAGTGTTACAGAGAGTCTATGCACTAATTATATAACTAGTTTGAAAGTACGTAGATCTGAAGAGTACATCTGTGCATGTGGTATCATCTTTTGACTAGAATCATTACTTTCTTATATATGGATTTAAGTGAAATAACTTCTGCATATTTATACTAAAGTAATGTTCATAAACGTGCAAATAAAAATTACAGGTAATGGCTAATTACCTGTAAGCCATTACCTTCACCACACTACAGACATCTTGCAAAATAAGGATTCTAGATACATTGAGAATTCAGCACTGAGTTTGTTGGCACAGTATTTGGCACTTCAACAGAATTAACATTCACCAAGTACAGAAGACCAAAGACTCCTTCCAGTATTGCTTGTCACTATCTCATAATTTTGCTGTGAGTCTTACAAAGTGTACTATCTTTGCTAAGCTCCAGGTGCTCAACTCTGGGAATGTAACCTTTGAATGACAGTTAAAATAGTACTAAAAAAGTGACTTTTTATAACTGTTTTCTACTTTTTCTTGTTGTCTTTTCTTCCCCCACCCCCCTTCCCCTTCACCCTGTGTCATTATGGGTCCTTTTCCGAAACAGCAGAATAGTTCCAATTTAGTGCTAATGTTCACAGGAGGTTCTAAATCTTCCTATTGCAAAGAGTTGGTGGAAGCAGCATGAGCACTAGGCACGCAGAGCTCTGGGTCTGGGAGAACAAGTTTTTACTGGAGTGTCACTGTGCTACTTTTGGGAAGCTAGCAGCCAGAATGAGTTAGCTATTGGGAGACTCCACAGAAAAGCTGTATGAATTAGTTCAATTAGACACGCTGGTTTTAGGATTGCATTGAGGTTTTCTGGTGGTTTTTTGGTAGTCCTTGTAAAAGCATGCTCTTGTGTCTGGGAAAGATCCAGAGGAGACAACCCAAAAGATTTCTGCAGCTTTTTCTCTCAAGCCCTGTTTCATCAAGAACATTCTCAGAAGGACTCCACAAGTCCTACAGGTATGCCCCATGCTGTTGCTGGGAAGAGTAAGGTCTAAACTATCTTCATTTCCAAACCCAAACTGCATCCAGATTAAGTCCAGTTCAGTGGCATAAACTGGTGACAGTATTTTTAAATATTCTTTCTCTGTGTCTCTGATGTTTTATTCACTCAAAAGCATTTGGAGTACAATATGTTTTAGATTTAATTGCATTTATCATATCAAGCTAGCTTGATTGACTTTGTTTCTATAGTCCTTTCCTAATGTTTTTATTAGCAGATGTCTGCAGTGCATACGTGTTCAATAGATTGTTCACTGTGAGAAGAAATGTAGAAAGTAGCACAAAGGGCAAATTGTGTTATCGTAGCACCACGGAAATATAGTTGCAAATAACTTACTTTGAAGGGCTTAAGTGACTGGGATAGCTTAGAGTAAATTGCTATTTTAACAGTGCAAAGGTGCTGGAATCTGCTCCCTAGCACGTTACGCTGTGGTACAGCATAGTTCAACTTCCTTTGCAATGAGCTCTGCCAGTCATGCTCTGCCATGAAGACATTAAAGAATGACTGAAGCTTAATTACTGTTTGACTGGCACTCAAATGGTTGTGATTTATGATGGAAGGTTTTCTTATTTGTAGCCCATCAGTTGTCATCATAAAATATTCTTGCATTAATTGGTGTTTTGACCAATATTTGGGTAAGTAGTACTGCTATTACTTGCCACAGAATTCCAGTGGGCTGGACTGGAGGGTAGGTTTAGATTAGATGTTAGAAAGAAATTCTTCACTGTTAAGAGTGGTGAGGCACTGGCACAGGTTTCCCAGAGAGGTCGTGGCTGCCCCCTCCCTGGAAGTGTTCAAGGCCAGGTTGGATGGGGCTTTGAGCAGCCTGGTCTAGTGGAGGGTGTCCCTGCCCATGGCAGGGGCGTTGGAACTAGGTGATCTTTGAGATCCTTTCCAACCCAAACCATTCTATGATTCTATGACTGGTAGTCCCCTTTTTCACCTTGGCTAGCAACTAGGTAATGCTGTTGCCCTTGCATATTGTCATTCCTCTTTATTTCTGAGCATTGTCATATATAACATAAATGATTAAAAATTAGAAATTTAAGAGTGATATCTATTATGGTTTTACCCCAGCCAGCAACTAAGCACCACTCAGCCACTTGCTCACTTCCCTCTGGTGGGATGAGGGAGAGAATCAGAAGAGTGAAAGTGAGAAAACTCGTGGGTTGAGATAAAGACAGTTTATTAGGTAAAGCAAAAGCCGTGTGCACAAGCCAAGCAAAGCAAGGAATTCATTCACTACTTCCCATGGGCAGGCAGATGTTCAGCCATCCACAGGAAAGCAAGGCTCCATCACGTTTAATGGTTACTTGGCAAGACAAACGCAGTCACTCCCAAGGTCCCCCCTTCCTCCTTCATCACCCAGCTTTATATGCTGCCCGTGATGTCATATGTTATGGAATATCCCTTCGGTCATTTGGGGTCACCTGTCCCAGCTGTGTCCCCTCCCAACTCCTTGTGCACCCTCAGCCTATTCGCTGGTGGGGTGGAGTGAGAAGCAGAAAAGGCCTTGACTGTGCATAAGCACTGCTCAGCAATGACTAAAACATCCGCGTATTATCAACGCTGTTTTCAGCACAGATCCAAAACACAGCCCCGTACTAGCTACTATGAAGAAAATTAACTCTATCCCAGCACATCAACATTTTGCAAGACACTACCTATTGTAAAGAATCCTACAGAGAAATCAATGCTAAATTTGAAAAATATCCTTGCATGACCCAATTTCTGCAACTGCTTCTTTAAATATTCATAAAACCATGGTAAGACGGTGTGGCAGGTAAAGGCACAGGTCTGTTCTGTATAAATGGCAAAGAATGAACAGAAAGGGAGATTGTGAGTAGTGCCATGAATATTTGCACAGGAAAATTCAGTTAGTATCAACAGAATTGAATGTCATTGTTATGGGAGTAGCTGAGAGTCATGCACAGCAGGAGAAGGGTGAGTTTCTAGAGTAACATTAGGAGACTTTTTTGGTGTATTTTAAGGCAAGTTGGGGAGGATAAAAATGATCTATCCTTGTGAATATCATCTTTGGTTCAGATCACATCATGTTAGCCAAATTTATGTATCCTCTGCTTATCCTGCCCAGTGCAAAATTGTTTGGACTAGAAAGAGTACAAATCTTCATTGGTAATGGATGAGCTAAGAAGTTGGAATACAATCAAAGTATAAGTACCTTTGAAAAGGAAAAAAAAAGTAAGTGTGTAGAATAGGATTAATTATTAACAAGTTGAGACTTGTTAATAGTACATAGGTTGTACATTCATTCATTTTCATAGTTATTCATGCTTACTTTGTTTTTTTGAGTACATAGAGCCTTTATTTTAATGAATAGTAAGTAGAGTCCTGTTACTTGTAAAGAAAGTCCTCATGCATTGCAGCTAATGTTTAAGCTTTTCAAAAAACTTGTCATTGTGTAGTTCAAGAGAACATAAAATGCTCAATATTTCTAAGCAGTGAAATGCCAAAGAAAAATACCAATTCCACATTATTTATTTTTTTTTTAACCAGCTGTCTACAGTGAATGCAAGGTTATGGAAAAAAATAATTAAAAAAAAAATACAGATTTACCACCATTCATCTTGTTTATCTCCTAAAGTAGCCAATACAATTGAATATTGCCTAGTTATTGTCAGGTTCTCCCCCTACTGTTTGTGATAGCTTTAGAAGAAAATCTTCTATGTTTTACCATTTAAAGCTCCTTTATATGTAAGTTTGCCTACAACAAAGGCAGGAGAGTAATTTTAATCAAATGTGCCATATTAGATGCAAATCGCAGATCATAATAAAGCTTGAGGAAAAAACCCCACGGTTTACCACATGGTTTTCTAGATGCTAAATGTGCATTTTAATGTGAAAGGGAAGAGCAGAAAGCTCTCCTGTTCTTAAGCGACACTAAACCCAGGGGCTCCAGTACGCCGCAGCTGAACGCCTTGTAGAATGCAACGTGAAGAGCTGCAGATTAACTGTATTTAGATGCACTGGTTTGATGTAACATCAGCTTGCTTGAATTAATGTCCTGTGACAAGCCCTCCCTTGCAAACCTTTAGAAGCAAACTGTTTCTTTGTCTACAGTTTTAAGCTTGACTGCAGCCTCTGATAGATTCTGCATTGTTTCTCACATACTGGTTTTTGGACAAAGTCGAATCATCATCTATGAAGGACTAACTACCCAAAGGGTATAAACCCAATTGATAGTGGTTTATTCAGCTTTGACACTTCTCAGTGTGATCCTTACTGCCTTTTGTAAAACAAGCAGGCAAGGGAAAGGCTCCAGAGACTTTCTTCTATTCATTTCTGTAATAGTTTTCTTGCCACGGGAGGCTTAAGAAGATTTGTACTGCCTGCTTTCTTTTCATTAGCAGTGAGTGCAATGCTGTTGGGTAAGTTAATGTGTGAAACTATAAAAGGGAAAGCACAAGAATTTGAAAAAAAAAGGTGTAGTTTCTCATTAATCCATTTTTAATGTTATTTTTCTTGATTTATTCTGTATGGGGTGCAGAGAAAAATAAAGTAACGTGTAACAGTTGAGACATTTTCAGTTGCTCTCAGCCAGACAGAGAATTAGAATCTAGCTGTAGTCTTGTTTCTTGAATGCAATACTATGCTTCACTGGTTTTTGGCAGCAGTGTGTTAAAATTCTTTTTATTAGACCGACAAAGAAACCTGATTGAATTTTCAACACAATCATACTTCCTGTCATGAAATTTATTAAATAATTTCTTTGTATTTTTGTATGCAACAAAATGCATCAATCTTTGAGACTTACTTTGATGACTATATTGCACTAACTTTCTATACTTAAATTACCATTAAGTGATTTACTTTGTATTTCATTCTGAATGTTTACTTTAATGAAAACTGAGCATGTTTGTTGAGAAAACCCCAAAGTTTGGCAAATGGATTTATAGTTTCCTTAGTGCAATAGCTATTTGCATCGAATTTAAATTTAACTCTGTATAGAAGCACTTCAGCAGTCAGTTTTGTGTGTTGTGACAGTTACTGTGTAAATCTATGCTACGTATACACAGGATGGCCTTTTAAAAAAATTAATACCATACCATCTTTATTATTGTAATTTTCCCAAAATCTCTGGTCTCATAAACTTTGCTGTGAAAATGCAGAATAGGTAATAAATATGAATTAGTGTTAGAGAGCCCTTTTAAGAGGGCAAGTAATACACTTTAAAATTCGTATCTGAAGGATGAGAACTTATGCAGGATGTACATATGTTAAGAAGAATGAACCTGATGATAAATGTTAATAGTTATTAAAGGTTTACTAGATGCTACATCTCTGAACTTTTTAATCATACTGCTCAGCAGCAGCAAATGTAATCTTTAACGTTTTTGTTGTCTGGTGGATTATACATGTTTGTTGTCTTTTCCTTTGTCTCCCAACACACACTTAAACTTCTCTTCTGGGATATAAGGAATACAATAATGACTTTGGAAAAAATGCTGCTAACTCAGCTGGATCAATTATGTAGGAATTTTTAATTTTTTTTTTTCCAGTAGTTTATAAAGCAATTCTTAATGAAATATGTATAGATAGTGTGGGGTTTTTTAAAATGGCAAGTTTTATTGGTTTTTTTTCCAGACAGTTACTAGTATCCTATTTGACATTTCGAAATATTCAAGCAGAGGTAACTGTTGATAGATGTAACTCAGCACTATTTCATATTTATAGAAATCATATTGCCTCCAGCCACACTTGTCAGCAACTCTGCTCTTTTGATTCCCAGTTGCCCAAGAACTGTAGCTTGAAGCATTGTCAGTATGTGATATCATTAATCAAGAAACCAATTATACTGTTTTATTTTTATTTGCATGCACATGACTACAAATTACCAGTTGCAGTTATTCAGCCCTCAGAAAACTGTAGTCACTGCTTGATGGTTTACTTGTATTCTATTTGTGTCATTTTAATAAGACAGAGACATGATTCACTGGAAGCTTGCATAGATCATAGCCTAAAAATGGCCCTTACTAATAAGAAGTTGTATAGAGAAGTAAAGCTCATTTCTTAGAGAAGCATTTGGCTCTCAGATGGAATTTATTATAATTTTGTAAGATGCAGTTCTTTATGTTTTTATCCAGAAGGTATATCTTTTCCCATAGATGACCTTACTGATGTTTTATTTTTGTTAGCTACAGTAGCTCAGTGATGATTTGGAACAGAGAGCTTCTTACCAAATCCGAGAGTCTGCTCTGTCATGATGCAGGGGCAGTTATAGTTTGCTGACCAAATTCTATCAGATAACTCCAAGATCTTGTTCCCTGGCATAATAATCAGAACATCTCTGGGTACCATGTGTGAGCAAACATACATACAAGTGGTACATGAATACATTTTTAGATATTTAATATGATTAATCTGTTGCCCTCCTTATGAAATGTGCATTAGGGCTGTCACAGCTATTAACTTTCTTTTTCCACTTTCTTGTATCGTGTGCAGTGATCTATCTTCATTAAAAGTTTTATCCTATGGTAAGCATGGGATAAAGTTCTTGCATCACTGCAGTCAGCATCCCCTTTTAGCACCTGAATAGAGGTCAGTTTATCACTTTATTATCTACAGCATGGAAGGCAGAGGAAGAAGGGAGAATTGCTACAGTGATCCAAGCTTGAAATTTTGGAGCCATACTCTGTAGAAGTGGGCAGTGACATAGAAATGCTGATACTTGAAAAGAATTCAGCATAATTCTGATTCACTCTACCTTCCTCTACCTTTCAAATATTTTGGACAGGATTTAACTTAAAAATTGCAATGTAGTAACTTGAGAATGCCATTTGTAAACTAATAAATATCGTAGGTGTATTTCTGCTGCTGCAAGCAATTATGTGGGCTTTTCTTTTTTTCCTTTTAAAGGTCCTTGTTACATATAGTTTTTTATAAGGCATTTGATAATTGTGTAAAAAAAAAACCCAACCCCTTTACATAGCCTTTCAACAGAATATAACCTGTAATAATTTTTTGTAGAGACTATTTTTAACTGTCTCCAAGGACTCTGATCAGCGTTCTTTATTCACTGAAACTCCCATTGAGGTCAATAGGCGTTTTCATGATTAAAAGAACCAGTAAGGAATGTTGAACAGCGTTAGCTTATTCAAATGCAAGCAAATCTTTTAGGCTATGTTTTCATAGGGAATTAACAATCTAGTTATTACACACAGAAGTAGCCTAAGCTCTCATGCAGTATCTGGGTGCCAAAAAGATGGCATCTACTATTTTAGAGCTATTTGTTATTTTGACAGTGTGGCTCCAGGCTACATTGCACTGGATAAACCCTTAATTTTACATAACAAATAATGAAATATTGCTGCTTCACTGCCTCTCTTCAAATGATTAAAAGAGATTAACTTTGCTTAACATCACTCTGAATTAATTCCTGGTGATATACCTGCTATTGAATCCTACTGTCGATTTTTGAAATATATGCATGTGATTTTTCTGCTCCCTATAACACGGTCCTCGTTATAGCACAACAAACTAAGAGCTGGTCATCTTGTCATATGATATGACACCTTTTAAGGGAAGGAATGATCAAGAAATTGGCAAGTAGCTTGGGAAAGGGTTTCTAATGTTCATTGTGTTAATCAGGTGACTTCCAAGGGGACATGGGGTCTGGAGAGGACAGACAGTTAGAGGGCCACAGAAACTTCCAGAAAGGGAATGAGGAAACCAGCATGTACCACAGTACGTCTCAAGAGAGAAAGCTGAACAGTTTTGAACAGAGAAGTGTGGGAGTCTGAAGGAGACTTTGTGAGTTGGGAAGCTTGCCTGAATCCTGGCAGACATTGAAGATAGATTGTGGAGTCCATTAATAAAAAGAAAAAGCATGTAAGATTATAGCCCCAAGGAGGAGATGACCTATGAGAGAGGCTTTCCAGAGATATGAAATGGGTCTTCCAGAGGTAAGAGCTGGCTCAAAAGGAGCTAGGAGCTAGGAATCCAAATACATTGGAGAAGAAAGAGTTAAGGCCCACTTTATAAAATTCCCAAGAAGATGTTTTGTACTGTGATTTGAAAATTCCTTGGTAAGCCATAGCATCAGCTGGAGGCACAGAATGTATCTGCAGGACCACGTATGCCATTAGGGCATAGTACAGGGTAGAAGGATGCAGATGGATCTTTCTTTCTGCTCCCCAGACTAACCAGAAGTGAGCCACCTTTAGTCTGAAAGTCATGTGCTTATGTTAGTGTATGCTGTCACCAACTATCTTTTTTGTGTCATGCCATGACAAATTGGCTACACAGATTGTGGACTGGAGCTCTTTGGATGCCAGCCAGATTGGAGAAAAAGCAGTGGGGTAGAATTTCCCTATATTATCCAGGACATCCCCAGAGCACACCCTTGTGCAGTGTGATGTTTCTTTGAAACAACTGCAGACAAAACTGCCTAGATGGCTGAAGTATGCAAGAGAAGCATAGTCTATTAGTGCTTTCAAAGGAAGTTGGATAATCTTTTTTATATAAGTGTTTAGATAAATTCTGTATCCGTAGAGAAGATATTATGAGACAGAAGTGGGATTTTCAGTTTCATATCAACACTCATCTCTATTATAGGATGAAATCTTATTTGTCTTCAATTAAAGTAAGTGGCTTACAATTAAAGCAGGGGCTTTAAATTTTCAACTACAACATGAGCACACTCAGATTTCAAACTTCTATCAAGAACTGTCTACCCATCTATTGGATAAGAGCTTCCTTTCTTGACTTGCATAAATCAATTAGGGAATTGTCTTGTAAGGAAGAGAAGATGATAAATGGTGATCAGACGATTGCTCTGTTAATAAGGAAACAATGTGAGTGTCTGAAAGGTAGGTAGATAGGATGTGGAAGTGGAATGCTAGCTAAGGGTACAATTTATTTGCATTGTTGAAATAGGTTAAGAAAACTTGAAAAACAGAGTTTTTAATGAATGCGATAGGATTTGGTTTTCATTGCCTTTGGAGGTGTCAAATATATGAATCGAATTTGCTATGTAAAGAGAAGCTTCATCTATGAATAAAATTTTCCATACCATGTGAGAGAGATGTAGTGGAAACCTCTGTAATTAATGGCATTACATCTGTGATATATTGGAGAGAAAACTGTTCTTTCAGATGTATTAATTTACTTTGGGGCATTTTGCCCTGTTGTGCTGAGAAGAGAATGCTGCAAAAAGTGAACTCCAGCATATTATTGGGATACTAACTTCATCTTTTAGATTAAACAAGTTCTTTGTAGAACTCCTTTTTATGTAACTTCAGCTCTTCCCAGTAATGGCATAATCGGCTCTTGATCTGTGCTGAGGCTTCTGTTTCAGATCTCCTCCTGGCCTACTCCTAGCAGCAGTTTAAGACAAAGAATGTTTATTGCTTTTATGAACAGGCCTGTGCTTTCCAGGATTTATTTTGGAGTCCAGCTGGATATGACTCTTTCTACCTATATTCTGCTTGTCTCTTTCTCTTTCTCTCTCCTTTCTTGATGATTCCTCAAACATTTATTCTCCACCCAGTTGCTCCTGTCTTCTTCTCCTTCCTCTAGAGCTGCATATAGATCAGTTGCTGTTGCACGTTCTCCTCCTGTACTACTGTGGATAGCATATCTTACAGACATAGTTGATAGACTTAACATTTGAGATCAGGCTCTACTCATATTTGCTTTACCACATGACAGAAACAGTGCAAATAAAAATTGTAATGAAATGGATTAGTATGTGGTTCAAAAAAGGAAATGCTAACCAGCACCAAAATCAAAGCTGGGATGCATCTCTCTCATGAACCTGAGTCCTTCCCATGAGATGAAAAGATGATATATATCATGTGTGTGTGTATATATATATATCTCATGTAAAGACTATATATAGCTCATATATTTTAGATACATACTAAACAAGAACAATTGTTGGGTAAGAGTAACTGTTCTCACATGGAGAAAGTTCCATAAATAACTTTTTTCTTTTTTTTTTT
>VXBL01001314.1:2399672-2453763 GCA_013400195.1 Aramus guarauna
CTTTTTTTTCTTTTTTCTTTCTTTTTTTTTCTTTTTTTTTTCTTTTTTTTGTAGAAAACCAATACAGTTAGGTCTGATGGGTCTTGATAGTTGGTTTCATGGGAACAGTTGAGAACTTTAATTCAAAGCAGTATTATGTCAAGTTGCATTACAGCTCTAGCTGCACTCCCAGATCAACAGACACTTCTCTCACAGGCTTACTTGAAAGATTTTAGCAAGGTGTTTATCTGTGATAAGTCTTTATTGCTCCTGATATGGGAGGTCCTTGGTGACCACCCAGAGAATCTGTATCTAAGTCATTTGTCCTATTCACGCGTCTTTTACAACTGCTCTGTTGAACTCAGCAGATTTATATTGTTCAGGCTTGATAAGTGGTTCATTGATCAGTTTTCCTTCTATGAAGAGAGAATGCAGTAGAATAGTATAATCTGTGCTACTTTTGCTTATGCTGACTGAGAGTAATGAAATGTAATGCACCTATTTTTGTGAAGTTTCCACAAGTTGGCTCCCAGAAGGGGTACATTTTATGGTCCATTTGGCATGCTCTGTATATCTATTCATACTGGAATTGATATCCTTTTTATCAAAATCCATCCTTCATGTTGTTATGTGGAGTTTTATTTTATGATTTTTATAAAGCGGAGAACTGGAATGATATCCATTAACACAAAAGTCACTTCAGTCTGCCTGCCATTAGACTGACTTGGTTCAGTACCTCTTGGATGAAACAGCTGTATAAATCTTTAACCTCTGTAGAAGTACCTTTTAAATCAATAAGAATAAATGAAAAATTATTAATGTGCTGGAATCACTTGAGGATGCCTCTGTTCATGAGGTTGGCAAGTGTCTATGACCGGTCAAGTGGTTAACAAACATCTGTGGCAATTCATGTCTTTAATACATATCTACTTGGTTTTAGCTAGTCTCTCTTCATTGAATTTTCAACACAAAAAAGAAAAAAATGTTTTACCTGCTCCGTGAGGTCACAGAAATTTGTTGTGTTATGGTGGGTTGTCCTTTTAAAGCCAAGTAGCTATACCTGATCTGAAAAAATATATAAGGCATATAATGGGACAGATGATCAAAATTGCTAGCATTCCTATGGCTTGCTTAGTTACTGCTGAGCTTTAGTAAATGGTGATGTGCCTGTTCTTACCCAAACTGTACACTAACATTTACCATCTTAAATAACATTCATAAATTCGGACAAGGGTGAAAGGGAATTTTTTGTATCTGCCGTTTTAAGCACCTGTGTTCCCATACAGCAAAGTAGGTATGTAATAGTTGGATCTAAATTCCAGGCCAAAGAAATAAATCGTCTTACAATTTACTTCATAGCTTTAAAGAGTGACCTGTACTGGGAGAGAATCACTTGGTTTGTGTCATAGTATTTTACTGCCCAAGATCCTTGGGGCTACAGAAGAGAGGGCTGATATGTTGAATTCTGTGATCGACAAAGCTCAAAAATATCTTGCAGCTGTAACAAAGGAGAACAGAAGAATTTCTTTGCATGTTCTCATATTTCTTCTAGGCTTTACTTTGAAGAATAAAACAGTCCCCTGTAAAAATAATATGAGAACTTTCTTGGCTGGGAGAAGAGGAGGGTGACCTTTTTATATGAGCTAGTAGTAGATCACTGGGGTGTGGGAATGGCTGCTGGAGAATATGCTCCAAAGAAAACTAAGAGAGCAGCTAGGTTGCCATCAGGACAGGTTTCTGGCACTGTTACCGCTCTTGAATTAATCTGTTTTTATTAGCTGTTAGGTATATTAATTAGCTTTCATTTATTCTTTAAATCAAGCCATTTTCTTTTTGATATATCAGAAGTACTTTTACTGCATAGACATCTTGTTGTTATAGTCTCCTAGCAACAGAAATTTTTCTTAAGCTGACATTTGCTGTCTTGAGTTCTGTGTTCAAATTACTTTGAGTAGCCTTAATTTTCCAGAGTTTCTAACATTTAATCAATCTTTTGTTAGTTTGATTTTCTAACAAAGGCATCTGATTAAGTTTTCCTGAGCCTTGGTTACAGTATCATCCCAAATGTATTTCAGATCATGGCACAAAAAAACCCCAAACAAACAAACAAAAACCAAACAAAAAACCCCCACAAAACAAAAAAAACCCAAAACTCAACCCATTTTGCCTACATCTGGAATGGGATATGTTGCTAAGATATATTTTTTTTCTCAAGCATCCTCAGAATCAGTGATCTTGATGAGAACTTCTGCAGTTATTCTTTTAACTGACAGAGCCTCTGCAATTACTGTTAGTCAAAGCCATTGATCATTGTTAACAAAATTTGTAGCAGATGGTCTCACTGCCTGACATTTGGAAGTAGAAATGGAAGGAAAGTTGAAATGCCTGTTTGCAAACTTCTGGATACTTTGTGTAGGCATAAGGGTGTTCTGCTTCACATCTAAATAGACAGATTCAGAGGGAAAATTTGAGAGCAGAAAAGCCACAGTGTCTTTGTTTATGCAAGACCAATGCATATCAGTGGAGAATGGCAACAATTACTCATCCATATCATAAATGGGGAGACCTCTGAAACAGTCCACTAAATACTCTGGAGACTTATTGCCAGCTTTATTGCTCCGCAACTGGCTCCCACATATCTGCCTGGGATTACGGGCAGACCTGAAAGTGTTGGCAGCATCATCAATGCGTATGCAGCGAGTGCTCCTACAGTATATGCAACAGAGTTGTCCTACACCCTAAGGTCCTAGTTATGTGTGCTGTGGCCATGTCCAGGACTGACTGTCATGCGGTAGCCATATTGCAGCATCAGTTTTTCAAGACTACCTGATGTTTGGAAATTCTGGACAAATGCGTATTTTCAAAATATTCTAGCATCAGTATTTCAGGAAGAAAGGAGCTTGAGTACAGGAAAATTTAGATGCGTGCTAGTCCTTGGAGAGAACATCCTCATGTTGATCTCTGAGTTCACCTCAATTCATTGTAATCAATACAGCCATTGAATAGCTGAACTGGTACTTAGGTTGCTTGTTTCTGTCTGGCCTCTAATGGTCTTTATGCAGTCATAAACCTTCAATTATTTCTACAAAATTTCTGTTGTGCTTACCTCTGGAACTGCCTGTGTGTTACCGAGGAGTTTGTACTCCCAAAGTGTGCATCCATTAGTTCCTGTCTATCACTTTATACACATATATAAACAAGAATTTAATGTAGTACAGGATACAGAGGGGTTGTACATCTGCAAATAGGTCCATAGATTTTCATACCTTTTGATTAACTTGGTGTAGACAGGAGTAATTTTTCCCCCATCTCTTGTTAAATTTCTAGCTTCCCAACAAATAACAAATGATTCAGTTCCTAGTTCTTGACAATTTTATCAGGAAACAGTTGCTGGCAATAAATTATGTGTTTCCTCCTCATGGATTTACAAACAGTACACGTATTTTCAAGAAAGTGTGTGGGTGTAATGCATGGATTCATATGACAGTATTGTTTTTTTCCTAGATGTTTTACCTGCCTGATCTCTGGTTTGTCCTTTTTATCCATACAGTCTACTGCTGCCCTGGGATTATGACACCACTTTGGGACTGCCTAATCTGTGTTATAAACCATGCAGCTCAGTTTATTTTATTCTAAGATACACTGCAATCACAGTAACAGTCTATTTCTTAGTTATACATGTTGCATAAATACCACTTTTTAATATAAGAAAATGCATAATGTTCTGTGTGTAATAGGGTTGTGGTAACGCTTTGTGGCTTTCTGAAAGGAAATGTTTTGAAGTAAACTGGCAGCCAGCTATCTGTGCTGATGGGAACTTAGGAGCGAACTGGTTTTGGGAGACTCAACATTTACTGGATTGGGAAGACTCCTCACAAACCTTGCACTGGGTCACTATGGAAGCATGAAATGGAATAAGTAATTCTATAAGAAGCCAGATGGATTTCCATTACTAATGTTATAGATGATTTTGATGCTTTTTTTGTGGAACAACTTCATTTTAACAAATTGGAATTTACTGATCATAAGAGATGGAAAGGACAACATTTGCTGCCACAGCAAGATCCAGAGTCATCCCTATTCCAAGAGTGATGAACAAAGAGTCACTCTAGTGGGTGAACTAATACGTTATAGCACTCGTCTTGTTGACGATGTTCAGTTTTCAGAGACCCCATATTATAACCTCTGGAACTCTTCCTCTGGCTTTACTGGCCAAAACCACACCTGCCTAGCTGAGAGTAACGTTTTCCCATCACTGTGCCTTACCTTTACCTGTGCTACACATCTATATAAGCCCAATTTTGCCTGTGTTTCCACGTAGTATAAAAAAAAAAAAAAAAAAAAAAGCTCGTGTCTCCTTCTAGCCAGTAGAGGCAAACTTAGTGACTTGTCTTCTTTGAGAAGGCTTGAGTCTAGCCGAAAGCCAGTTGTCGTGAATATACTAGCTCCTTGGGAGAAGAAAGCCAAAGTGTTCTTATGATGGCTTGAAACCTTCCTGGTTTTTTTGATACAGACACTGCTGTTAAAGCTCACAGGGTCAGATCTCAGGAATGATCTGACAGACTGGTGAGGTATGCATGCATTGAGAATCTCTTCAGACCTGATCCTCTCTGCCTTGGGGACAGAGCTCTTCAGGTTAGGAGAAGATTTTTTTATTATTATTATTTTATTCTTTTTACCCTGAAAGTCCTGGTGGTTTTTTCTGAAGATACTTAATTCTATTTGTTCTCTCCAACAGTGTAAAAACATATTTAAATCTCTGTTTAAGGGGGAACAAACAAGAAAACACATCTTTAGTGTAAACAGTTTAGGTAGCTTTTGTCTTATTTTGCTCTCAAGTAAAATAGATTTCCATTCATTTTCAAAACTGATGGTTTTTTGAAACCCTCAGAAACCCTCAGAAACCATTTGTGTGACTATTTTGTGCCAGCATAAGTCTTGATGAAAAATAATACCAACATCACTTTATACTGAGAGATGTGCTATCATTTACGGTGCTTTATGCTATCAATGACTTCAGTGATCTTTCACCTAATAGATGAGATCTAGGAATGACAGTGTCTACTGAATTTTAAAAAAATTGGGGAGGAAAAAATCAAGCTTGTAACACAAACTAGTCTTTAGTATTGTGTCAAATAGATCCATAGGTGAACTCAATTGCAGTGGAATGATGGAACAAGTAAATATCTGTAATAACTTTTGAATATGAATCAGCACCAAAATGGAGGTTATTAAAACAGATGAAAGAACAGGAAACTGTGATTGAAGATGTTCTGCATCATAGATGCAGATCTTGATTTTCCTGAAGTCTTTAACTCCAATCTGTGTCATCATTAATATACATATTATAATGTATTTTGAGGACTAGTTCTTCAATGTAAAGTCATATGAAACATACCAATACCATTAGACAAGTGTGTCAGGGCAGGTTAAAAAATTTTGAGGTCCCACAAAACATTTTTATTTACATGACTTGCGAGATACATGAATCTCCTTGGCTTCTGCTGTGCACAAGGGTCAACATATGGCTCCTTCAGTAATTCTCCAGATGCTCCTAATGTTTAGAATTTATTAAATCTTCATCTCTGGGGTTGATAGGTTTGGGGTTTTTTGCATTAATTACAGAGAATCCAACAATTACTAATTTGACCATTTTCACAGGGAAAAAATTACCTTTATAAAGATGTAAAGTCTGTACCTATAAAAGTATGAGAATAAAATACAAATGGTGCTTATATATATTCAGGAAAAACCTGTTACCTAAGTATTAAGATATGTATTTAAATACTTATTGTTCCATTTTGCTATAGAAAATAGATATTGGTTTCTGATCCAGATCTGTGTTTTCTTTCTGTCTTTCTTTTTTAAAGGTACACTGTATATCTTGAGTTATCCTAAGACTAGGAATCCACAAAGGGCTTGCGTATTATCATCTATGTGGGGAATAATAATGTAGTCTGAGGACAAGTCTTATTATGCCTTTGCAAAGATTTTTAAATAAATTTATTAAATTAAAAATTAATTTATTGAAAGATAATCTTTCTATTGGAAATGAACCCCTGACAAATTTATCTGATGAAATCACCCATCAGTTCCTGAAATATATTGTTATCTCTTTGTGCCTGACTTCTGTTTCTGTCATGATACCTTATTTCCTTTGGAAGACATAGAAAGAAAGAAAAAACCCAAAATTGTTTGACATTTTTTGAGAAGCCTAATCTTTTTTTGTTATGAATACAGCTTTAAAACATTTTTTCTGTGTCTTTTTTTTTTCCCATGCATAGTGATAATATATCTTAGCAATTTAGGTGTTATCTTCCTGTTGTTCAGTTCAAAACAGAACACTTTTCTTTATATACCTGATATGTTATTTACATCAGAAACTAGTTGTGAGAAGGTGCTGTCAATCTGAACCTGCCTTTAGAAGTCATGGGATTCAGTCAAATATCCACGATTAGGAACGGACTTTCTTTTTAAGTACTCACCCTAATTATTATTTACAGTTAATATAGATTGCAGATAACAATGAACTCTCTAGATCATTATTTAATTATTGTTGATCTTTGTAATGATGATGGACCATACAATAAAGTGATTTAAGCCAGGGCAGTTTAATACTACCGATAATAACTAGAACCATCATTTCAGATCATTTAAAACAGGCTTGACAATTGCAGATAGTATTTGTGATGTTGCTTTTTATATTAAAATTGATTATAATTAATTTTGCATGAAGTATTTAGAAGCATTGCTCTAAATACTATAAAAATCAGAACTCCCACTCTTCCAATATTTAAAAATTAAGGTTCTAATCCAGCAGAGCCATAAACTAAGCAGTAACTATTACTTTGGTGAGTAATACCACTCCTTTCAACAGGCTATTTCTTATAAATAAGCATATGCATTTGTAATAAGCCCATACATAGGCATGTATCCCTGTATGGCATATGGGATAAACTAATACTTGAATCACTCTCAATGATGACTCTCCTAATGTTAATCATAAGACATTATTTGGAATTTTTTAAAGCATCAACAGTCTGTACATAAAGCATTAAAAAAAAATAGTATCACTGGTTTCTGAATTATGTAGGATCTCACATGCCATAAACCTTTATTTTGATACATTGTTTTACTTAGGTTTTTTTTACTTTGGATGGGGGAGTAGTTAGTCAGTTCAGTAAGGCAGAATGTGGTATTGGTTTATCCTCTTCATAGTGTGCTTGAAAGGCATATTTTTATTCCTGAAGAAGTAAATTCTCACCCAAACACCAAAGAGTGTGACTGGTTTTGATTGATCCAGGCGTGGCACAGTCAGGGAAGTGGTAAAATGTCTTATGAAATATACTTTCTTCATCACAGAGTTGTTGACTGCATTCTGTGGTGCAAACTATAAAACTGTGGAAAGCAGTGACATACTTTATTCATTGAGGACATGACATTATCAGATGCTGTTGGTGAAAAGTAGCAGCCCTGATATCCTCCTTTTCACAATACTGTAATTGATTATCAACTTGTCAAAATGTGGGTGAGGGTGCTCTGAATAAATAAAATTTCACCTTCTTCTGAATAAAATATTTAAAAATTGAAATCCCCTTTTTGTAGCTGCAGTAAGGACACCCAGACTTGGAACCACTGTGATTTTATTTTTCTTTGAATGTGGATCACTGATTCTTGTGTCATTTTTGAGTTGATCTGCTTATGTGCCCCTTTATATTAAGATCATGCTTTTCAGCTTGTAGAGATTATCCTATTACTGTATTCAAGAAAAAAGGTAATAAACTGTAAAGCTTAAAAATACCAAGGAGCACTCATAATTAAAGTTATGGAAGCTTAGGAAAATCCTGCCAAACCCCAGGAATGGGGGGGGAGGTTAGTATTTTTTTTTCCTTTCAAATCTGTAGTTTCTTGTCTTGACTACAAGAGCTCTGTTCAAACTTAGTATGAAGAATGCCATGCTATGCCATCAAATCTTCAGTTTCTCTGGGACATGACACCACATGTGGACATTTCCTTGTATCTTTTTATGAATGCATGTTGAGTCAATCACTTTGTCACCTCCTCTACTACAAAAGTATCATAGTAGTTCATAATGAAGATCATATTGGTAGAACTGTGATATTACTGTGTTTGTACAGTTCTTGTACCTCTGAATTTCATATCTTTAAAAAAGAATAATTCACATAAAACTTCATGTCAATTTTATGAAACTGATCAGCATTTGTGGAACAAAAAAAAAATCAACCTTCTTCACGGTGTTTTGTAAAACAGGATTTTATTGGTGTCTTAGCACTCCTAGTACTTATATCTGTAGAAACATTCTTTATGAGAGTATCTCCCCAAAAAAAGCCAGTTTATGTACTAGAAAATAGTCTGCACGTCTTTTCATGGAAAAAAATCCTTGTGCTTCCATATTTTTATTTCATATTTGAAATATGCGGTTAATATTTCTATTGTTATTAATGGTAGGTACATACCTTGCCAATGAAATAGAAATATTCCTTTTACTCTTGTGACAACGTAAAAAACTTTAAATAGCTTTTCAAATTTGAAAGCATATGATTTGCTTTAATTTGGTGCCCTGAATTTTGTATTCTGCTGGTTAAGCAACAGACCTACAATTATCTGACAGAGGCTGCCTTCTTGACATTTTCCGGCTTATTTTTTATCCTCAAGTAGAGCTGCATATTTTGCATGAGCTTTAGATAATCATGTAAACTAGTTGCATCACTGAAGTATTTTTATTTCAAATTCAAATACATTGAGAGTTGCATACATGAGCTTAAAATAGTTTTTGCAAATCTTCTCATCTAATGTCTATCTTCATCTGATTTAAATTGTTCTTGAATCTCTTTCCCTCACCTTCCCTATCAAGGTAAAATCAATTTAAATTTAAATATACAAAAATATGTGAGCCACTTAGAATATATCTGCAGAAATTTAAATATTGACATAGTGTATGATATTTAATCCATATTTTCTTTTCTTCCCTTTACCATATGTACTGCATCCTCACTCCTATGTTATGTTCAGCATTAGGTGGAAATATTCTGAACAGTTCTGCTAGGGCAAAGCAACGGGACTCTTCCAACAGTTAATTATTTGTACAAGTGTTGGAAGGTTTGGTGTCCTTGGTGGTTAGAGTTTCTGGTACAATTTTCTCTGAAAATGCCAAGTGCACTCTAGAATGACTTACAGTCCTTCTTAAGGGTTAATGATAACCACTAGTGAATAACGCTTTTTCTTAAGATCCTGGTGAATAGCAAAACTGCTTTCATTTTTCTTATAGAACCAAAATACAGATTTACTAAACTGTCAAGTGGAATAAATGCCAGCTGTAGATCACACTTTATTCAGCTCAGGCCAAAGCATTTGACGTATAATGTAGTGCCATAGGTTGTGTACGCACAGAACATTTTACAGACGAGTATTTGTCTCTCTCCTTCAGCTGTCAGCCCAGATACATCATCATATATCATTATCACTTCTAGCAATGACACTGGAACATCTTGAGTGGTAGTATACTTACTGTGCACATATTATATATGGTAGCTACCTCCTTGTGGAGTGTTCCAAAGGCATGGACACCTCATTTAAGGATTAAAATAGCTTACTTCTTGTATCGTAAATAAACCAAATTTGTATTGGCGCTTAACTTCTTCAACTCACGTACTCTCCTTGTTGTGAGGGTAAAAAGGTGTCCTCGTAGTGCACTGACAGCTAAAGGTATCATTTGCACATAAATATCCTTTACAAAAGGTTATGCTAAATTAGCAGTGGGGGAAAGATATACCCAAGGAATTTAAGTTCTCAGATTAGATCAGTTTCATATCTCACAAGCTGAGGAAAAGAGAAAAAAAAAAAAAATCTAAATTGCGCAGCTCTTCATTTTCTAAAAAAGCACCAGGCACCAAAAGCCAGGTTTTGGAAATTATTCTGATGCCCAAATAACTGCCTTTGGGTGAGGAAGGACACCTAGCTGCTTTGACAGGTGCAGAAGAAGGAGCTGCGTTTCAGTTTGTATTAGGCATCTAACTTAGCTCCTTTTGTTAACTATGCAAAATGTTTATCTGCATTTTAGAGCACCTATTAAAATGCATTTTAAGAATTTTGCTTTCAATCTCCTGGTAGGAGACCCCTGTCTGACCGGCTAATGTGTCTGAAAATCTGGTTCCCATTACAGTCATTGAACTGTCAGGGAAATTGTATTCTATTTGCTGCAGACTCTAAGTGTACTCCAGCGTACTCCAAGTGTAATGTTCTATGCACTTGAACTGTCTTTGTGCATATGGAGGTTTGAAGGAATTGTATGATTTTGAAATGATCAGTGTTAATTGTTGGTACTGAAGGAGAAAGATTTTTGTAGAGCATGTAAAGCTGTCACTAGATGAGTAAACTATTCAGTATTCGACCCTTAATAGTTTCCAATTACTGCAGATACAGGAGGTTGTTCAATTTGGTTTAGAGACAATATGGATGCTTGTCCAATGGATACCAAAATTGAAACTATCGACTTAATTTCCTATAAAATATTGAGCAGTAGGAAAGACTTTGTAATGGTAATAGTCTGTCCAACAGACTACTATAATAGTAATTGTCATTGGTTACAAAATTACATGTAAAAATTGAATCATACAAAATGCGTGTATGTTAATTGTAGCTATTCAAATATTGATAAACAGCTGTAATCTTAAGTCCTAGCTTTTTCCATGACTGAATAAAACTTAAGTTGACAATCTGTAAACATTTTAGAAACCAGAAATTTTATAATTTCTTGTAAAATGTTATCCTTTATTATCCATATAAAAGTTCATAAGGACTTAAAGGATCAGATGAACAGGAGAGAATGAAGACAGAAGTATACCTTATTGGTGTGAAAATGTGTTTCCTTAGGTCTTTGCTTTTTCTGTGAGTTTATTCAGTCAAAGAATAAAGATTAGAACCAGCAAATTAGCTTTGCAAGTGTAGTTGGAAATAGAAGAAAGAAGGTAAAGAAGAAATATTTGACTTTTAAGACAGCGTGGAAATTAGATATTTTAAGATTTACATATAACCATGTAAAATATATAATTTAATAAAAAATCTTAAAATATAATTTACTAAAAATCTCATTTCTCAGGGATTTTGTAAAACCTTTCACTGACCCTCTGAAAACTCAGAAGGATGAGATCTGTTCACTGCTATGAGCAAAGTAAGGTTGAATTTTCACACCTGTATTAAATAATATAAAGTAATTGTGCAGACACAGTAAAAAAAAAAAAGTCAATTCTTTCAATTTTTCTTCCTACAATTATTTTTCTGATGTTGTAGTGCTCAGACTGACCAAACAGATATAAATCCTGTTCTTCCTCTGATATTCCTGGGGGACATTATGCCACATCTTTCCAAAAAAGGGGGGAAAAACCCTTCATAGAACTAAATGAAGTGAAAAGCACTAGAACACATTGTATGCATAATAAGCTGAAGTTTTAGATATTTTTCTTGTTTTGACCATTGAAAAATTCATCAAGTTGCCTTAAAGACTGAATAAAGCTTGAAAATTTAGGGAAAATGAGTTTATTTGATGGAGTCTTGAAACAGAATCAGTAAAAATGAAGATCAAAGAAAATGTTGAGGCAAGGTTTTAACAAGAACATCTATTTGTTAGGTTCTCTTCCCATAGATCTGTTTCAGATCCAGTGAAGACAAGAAAGGAAAATAAATATAAGTTTTTCGAAAAGGAAGCTGAACAACTCTGTCTTTTCATTGAAGTAATTTGAAAGCCAAGCTCTGCGAAGATAAAGGTACGATAGGACTGTTAACCAGGTATCAGCTCAAGCAGGCATCAGGAACTGTTGCTCTTGCAAAGCAAAAGCAGTTAATCAGCTGTTATGTGGAGATCTCTGCCCTTAGTTAGCTATTGCGTTACAAATTTTATTGATTGAAATAATTTTACTATAAAAAATAATTTTAATTATAAATCTGAATCGGCTAACTTTTTCAGGGAAGATACTGTCCATGGGCAAAGGGTATGATTTCCATACTATTTAACGGATTTAAAGGTCAGCGAGTAAAGCTCAGCAGAGTGACTTCCATGTGTCCATTTCTGAAAACACAATTCAGCTTTTTCCATTGATATCCGTGGCGCTCTCCTGATTTAATTTGTTAAGCAGTATAGAAGATGGGACTAAAACTGGGATTAAACGTTTTAAGTGGTTGAAATAATACTCATGGTGGCCTACTTTGAAAGTAATTTTGTTGGCTTTACTTCATTTGATTGTTGCCTGAATAAATGCAGCAGAATAAACTAGTGAATAGTGATGTAGTACAAACAATATCCAGCTGATGTCAGAATGCTAAGTAATGCTGCAAAGCAGCTATACTGCAAATTGCAAGGCATTGAATCAAGACTAGGATGGGAAGCTTTATTTACTTTTCTGTGTGTGTTCTGACTTATGGGGTGTATACCTGACCTTACTGTTATTTTGCCACAGCCGCCTTGTACTTCACTGAATCCTAACGTTTATAGAGGGAAAGTGTACTGGTTTTAAACTGTGAGAATTTCAGGACAGATGGATGAACAGAGAACACCACTGACTTGCATTCTTTGAATACCATCTGGTTAGCAAATACTAGCAGGACAGAAGGAACATATGTTGCTTAGCTGGCTCTGTGTCTTGCCAGGAAACACATTAGACTGGCGTGATCCAGGGATCCATACATCCAGCATTGCAGGCGCAGTGAAGATCTCTATAGGTGTGAGAAATTCTCATTGAAAGTGAAGCAGCTATTGGAAGATTTAACTGCAGAAATCCCAGGCAGCTGTTGCTCTCTGAAGCTGATATATGTGGGACGTACAGAATATGACTTCTGAATTCATCTTGTCAACACCGAGTGCAGCCAGACTCTTGTTTAGCTAACTTAAGGTCAATTATTACCTGGATTTGAGGTAGGAAGAAGGCTTTGTCTGGATTGGTAGGAGACATGGGTTAGACTACAAGGCAAACTTTGTTCTAGGCTGCTGCTGCCCTCCACATTAGGGAGCTTGATTCCCTGACAAACTGGAATTTAAAGCAGACAGAAAAATGTGTCTCTGCAGGGAGGTGAGGGATGAAGCTGGTGCTCCTACTGCCTGGTTCATTCCCTGCTTTTTCCCCATCCTCTTAAATCTTTTTCCAAGGATCAGATCAGTGCAGACGTGTTGCAGTCCCCGTGCAGCTGGGTGCCAGTGGATGCCCAGCCTCATGCCACAAGGCAGACATGGCTTACTGGGCTACTCTAATGGCACAGAGGTGGGAAATTGCCCTCTCTCTACCCACTCAATGGTAAATTCATGCCCAAAGGTGAACAAGTCTTAGCAAGGATGTGTAGAGTGGATTAGCGAGAGACTAATACCAGCTTTCACTAGTCACATTAGATTACAACGGAAAGATGTGCTATTTCATAAGTGTGTGATTTGATTAAGACCAGGCTATGGCCTAGCTAGATGGGGCAAGAGATGGTCTGGTCAGTTTTACCATTAATTTAAGTGGGAGCACAAGCTTCTGCTGGCCTGTAATCCTTACCGCATATAGTTTGTGATTTCATTATTAAAGCGAGCTGCTTGCTGAAGCTCAGAGGCAGAATTTCTATCGATTATTATATAGCTAGTACTTTATCTTGGCTTCTTGTTTAAATATAAGCTTGTTTATTAGCTGTCAAGCAGCCATGCACTCAGGTATATAAATAGCATTAGGAAGAAATGCATTTAACTTTTAAAAATCTAAATTCACTTCCTATGTGAAAAGAAATTTGCTGTGAAGATTGTTAGTATTCAGCAGATTAAGCTGTTTCATTTTTGTCAGGCTTTCACTTTACTACCTTTTTAACAGCAAGATAAAATATCCATTGAAAGTACAATCATAATGAAATGGCACAATATAAATAGATTACTTTCATCATAATGCACTGTTTTTAGAAATTTTCATAATTTCAACAATTATGTTGCTTGACTTCTTGCCAATTAAGTTCAGTCATCTAGCAACTATGAATTTTAATGAGAAAGCTGAATGGTCTTTTGCAGATATGATCTGTTGGCAGGGACACAATCAAACAAGAAAAGGTTTAATCTCTTCTTTTCCCCTTATTTCTTTAAGTATCATAAAAAAGATAAGAGAAAAATTTAAGTGGCAGAAGAAACAAAACCATTGTACAGAAAATGCTTTATAGCTTTATGTAGATTGAATATATTTTAAAAATCCATGCTTACTACCTCTTGAAATCAACGTGATAGGCTTAAAAGATACAAGAGATGTTAAACATACCCATGAGAAAATTAAAATTAGAAGCAAACTGTAGCCAATAGCTGTTACACTCTGACTATTCAGACAGTTCTAATGAACATTTTCACAAAAATTTTGGATCCAGAATCATAAAGAAAAAATAAATAGGAGTGACATAAGATACTTTAGATGGTAAACTGTGATCCATGCATCTACCTTTCAATGGACCAACCAGAAACCCCCTGGGGATTGGAATTAGATTAGCTAAATGCCTAACAGCTGTCTCACAGGCATGAGACTAGATAAAGCAACCAAACTGTAAATCTGTGCAAACTGCATGAAAGGCTACATAATGCAAATTGATTAGTTTAGGACTTGCATTAATGTGGTTGTGAATAAAAATAACCTACCAACAAATCCTCTCCTAATTTTAACAGCTACTGAAGAGAAAAACTTAACAGATGGATCATTATGAGGTATGAGTCTACAATGAATTTACATTGTGATCAAAGAAAAAAACTGAATTACTAATCCTCATGAAGTAAGAGTTCTAATCTCTGTACAGAAAGGCAAATATTTGAGGTTTTAACTTGGATTGATAGGCGGCTTTCATGGAATACCAATGCCCTTTGCAGTTTTTTTTAGTTTGTTTTTTTTTTTTTTTTTTTTTCCCCAAATGAAAACTATGAACACTTATTGACTTACATTCAAAGATGGAATATGTGATGTGGTACACACCTCAGTAGACAGATCATAAACTATTGAAATGTAACCTATGGTAACTGTTAGGACTGATTAGTTTTCTGCAGTTTCAAGATTATAACATTTGAAATTAAGAATGTCGGGGGCATTGATTTAATTATTTTAATTTCTTAAACCTACAGAACCTACTATTAAATCTGTTTCATAATATTTCTTGTCTACTCAAAATTGTAAGTCTTTTATTCAGTTGAATTTTATCACAGAAAAATAAATTCACTTAATGAGCACTTAGTTCGTAAGACATTTGTAAGCAGTAAAATTTTATGGCATAACTAGTCAAGAGATAGTTACTGTGAGATGATAAAAACACAGTAAGATCAGTGACCTATATTCTTTCTTTAAATACTGTCCCTTCGTATCATAATACTCTCTATGTATGGACTGCTGCATTAATATTAATGAGGATTTGTTCTGTGCCACAAACTGAAGGAAAGTGAGGTTTCATCAGATTGTCAGGCTTTTGGCTGCAGTGAAACTAAAAGCAACCTTCTTGTGTGAAGCGCTCAGTTCTCAAAGCTTTGGGTGCTGAGTAGTATGCCTCTGAGATGTTTTTGAATGCAGATAGACAGAAAATTGTTCTACCTATTTTTAGAGTCAGCCAGAAGTCACATAACCGTAGTCTGCATAAAAGTAAAGCCCAAGGTAATAGGCAGGATGTACTGAATCAGGTGCTAATGCGGCCACGTAGCTTCTGGCTAGGTAGAGCAGAATAAATTCATGTTCCCTAAGTGCCCACAGCCACAGAGTACGTAGGTGCCTACCTCACCTACGTGCACTGAGAATTCACCATCGAAGTTTCTCTGCTATTACCCCTGTGTGGCTTGATATAATGTTTTATGTGTTTTCAGAAATGCATGTTCTGACTGGGCTGCTGAAAAACACGGTTCTTTACATCACTTGTTAACCCTGGAGTTGGATCATTCAGCCAAGTTAAGAAATATTAACTTGAAATTCTTATTACGTTCATAGGAACTTGAACCTAGAAGGGTATCATAATCCTTAAATACAGGCCACTATTGTGATAGAGCACCTGTAATCCCAGTTCTAAAGCCAATCCATTATGTATATGATACTTAAATGCTCATTTGACTTGAATCAGATTTCCCTCAGTGATAACAGTAATCACTGGTCTATAGAGTCATGGTCTCTCTGCTCTAACAAGCACTGAATTAATACAGTATTTCAGTTATTTTAATGTGAAGAAAGATGTATAAAATTGTAATTCAACTTTGACAATTTTACTCACACAACTACAAAGCCATACAGTTTCAGATACTTTGGATTTCTGTCAGTGCTTCTGTGACATAAGAAGTTGTTAATTTTGGATTGTAACTCATGAATGAGAAAAGTTACAATCTCAGTAATCCTTACTGAGGTGACAGATAACATTACACCGAACCCTATTCTAACCTGTTGGTTTGAGTATTTGTATACTGTACTCCTGTTGAGGTGAAAATGTAGTCTTCTGTTTCTTAGAGGAGAGCTTGAGCCATCAGCATGCTAGGTGATGGCTAGGTATCTCAGATCTTGTTTGCTGTGATTTGGGGGGGTAATTGAAGAAATTCAAGAATTCAATAAAAGTTCATGCAGATACTTCATACAGGTAAAACTGAATTTTGGCACGGAGTTCACTCAGTTTGGCATTCATTGCAAAAAAAACCCCCAAACAGCACCGAGGAAGAAAAAAATCAAAATAATATGGTGTGGTGGGTTGACCCTGGCTGGGGCCAGGTGCCCACCAGAGCTGCTCTATCACTCCCCTCATTCACCAGACAGCGGAGAAAAAGCGTAACAAAAAGAATTGTGGGTCAAGATAAGGACAGGGAGAGATCACTCACTTACTAGTGTCACAAGCAAAACAGACTGAACTTAGAGAGAGGAAATTCATCTAATTTATTCCCAAACAGAACAGAGTAGAGGAATGAGAAATAAAATCAAATCCCCTCCCCAACACCTCCCCCTACCCCTCCCATCTTCCCAGGCTCAACTTCACTCCTGGCTTCAAACCTCCTCCCCTCCAGCAGCACAGGGGGGATGATGAGTGGAGGTTATGGTCAGTTCATCACANCCCCTCCTTCTGCACTGACCTTGATGTCTGTAGAGTTTCTTACATCTTCTCACTCCTCTCTCTGGCTGCAAAAGCTCTCTCTAAGTTGTTTTTTCTCTTCTTGAATATGTTATCACAGAGGTGCTGATGGGCTTGGCCTTGGCCAGCAACGGGTCTGTCTTGGAGCCGGCTGGCATTGGCTCTGTCAGACACAGGGGAAGCTTCTAGCAGCTACTCACAGAAGCCAGCCCTGTAGCCCTCTCCCCTCTGCTACCAAAACCTTGCCATGCAAACCCAACACATGCGGGATTTGTGCAACTGAAATAATGTATTTTGAAGCATAGCTTTGTGCATGCATGAATCATGGATTGTGCATTTATTATGTTATTTCAGCATATACAGCAAATAATATTAGAGGCCATAACGTGCTATACCCTTTTAAAATTTTACATTACTTGACTCATTGATTTTTTGTAACAGTGTGAATCACTCGTAGAAATATCTCATAGACTTTTTTTTCCTCATCTTTCTCTAACAATGAATGATTTTTCATCTGGTTGCAGGAATTCACTGCCTGCTACAGCTGTATATCATCACTGCTTTCTTCCTGGTTGAGCTTTCTGATCAAGCTACAGAAAGGAAGAGAAAATTACTGGAAACATAATCCCATTGCAACACTCCATGTCCTGAGCCCATAAAGCACTGATCATTCAGGCCATGTTTCAAAGAAATTGGAAGTGGACTTACATGAAGTTATTTCCTAAATACAAGTCCCCTTTACACCGGTCCTTCTTTCAAGGGCATGTTAATGGAGTCCCAGCAGAAGACTGAGATTTGATGTGATGAATAGTGTTTCACTCCTAGCAAAGGAAGTGAAGGAAACAAGGAAAAGTCTAATGTTATCATCAAATATTTCACAAGTGAATTAATGTGTTTATGCTCATATTACATCTTCTCTTGTGCTGAAGTTTAGTGTGATATTGGGTTATTAATCAATTTATCATGTAGGAAGGTTGGAGCTAAATACACACATGCATATACACTGCCTTACAAAGTTTTTATTTACTTAACCCAATGCTATAGCAAAAGGAGTACTTTAATGATGACCACAGAGCTGCAGTGGCAAAGTGTGGTGCATGGCAAATGAAAAAATAAGAGTATGTCCTCTGCTGAAGGTGAGGGAAGACATGCACAGATAAATCAAGCGTGGTGTTTTTACCAGAGGAGATAAGGTTGGAGCCATTCCTCCCTTTCTGTTCTTTCTTTGTTCTTATTCTTGTACAGTCTGTGACTGTCTTATACCTTATTGTTATTTGCACAGCGTGTGGGATATTTTACATATGTCCTATACAAATTCTTTGCTCTCTTTCAGCCATTATTTTTGCCACTGTTGGTGTCTGCGGTCAGCTCTGCCTTTGTGACAAAGTTTGAGAGGATGGTCCAATAAATGCCAGCTCTTGTATCTGTCTTCTGAGTCTGATTCTTGTTAGTGTCAGTGATATTCTAGCATTGACTTCAAAGGGTGATGAGTTGGTTACTGGACATACCCTGCTGGGCAAAGGCCAAGAAAAAAATCCTAGTGAAAGAGGGGGGCATAAAAGGGGTTCCTGCTAGTTGCTTGATACATTCATTCAATACATGTGGATAGCTTAAAACAGCTGTTTCTGTGCCTCAGATGCCTCTTAGCAAACTGCTAACACTCCGAAGTCACACATACCAATTTAAGGCCAATGAAACTGTGGTTACAGGGCCTCTGAGATCCCTCCCATCCATGCATGGTTTTGTGTTCTGTTAGCATGACCATGAATTCATCTCTGTGAGCCATCTTCTATATCTGAGTATTAAAATAGAAAAACTTTTTAAGAATGATGCTGAAGGTATGAAAGTATGATCTTGTGAAAATAACTGATAAGAAATGGGGGTTGTGAATAAATGAAAGGTTCTATTTTACATCAAAACATGCATCACATGCTGATAGATCAGAGAAATTATTGTCCTAGGTCATATTGAAATATGATAGCATTTACATTGTTTCCTTGTGTACATCTATTTATAAAATTGGTGCAACTGCACAGATAAAAACGCATGTAGTTTTTTTAAGAGATGCAAATACTAATTTATATCCTCTTCCCCCTTTGAAAATAGCTTGTTTCAAACAATGCAATAAAACAAGTCACAACTGAGGTGACATTATTCCTCAAGGAATGCTGGAATGCTTGAATTTATGATTCCTGAGATTTTGGCCAGATTAGCTCTACTTGTATCTTGCTTTATTGCCTATATTGAGTTTATTCTTGTCTCACTAATCTCTTCTACAGATAATTGTACCATGCCCATATCATATCACATCACAGAATGGTTTGGGTTGGAAGGGACCTTAAAGATCACCTAGTTCCAACCCCCCTGCCATGGGCAGGGACACCCTTCACTAGACCAGGTTGCTCAAAGCCCCATCCAACCCTTGATTTTTATTTTTATTTTCAAGTTGGTGGTTTGATGGGGAGAGGAGAAATTGCCTTTTATTTATTTATTGTTTTATTTATTTTTTTGCAGAACAGAAGTTAAAAATATGTTACTGATTGTTTTTAGAGGCGAAAAGAAAACAAAACTGTGATTAAGTGTTAATTGCTTCTTCCACTGGGTCATTTCAGATTTTTTTATCTGGAATGCTGATACCTGAATCAGTATTTTCCTTCATAGTAGGTGTAGTATAACCTATAAAATTAAACACAGTTGTGTATTCAAGCTTCCCATTTCCTTGTTGTCGTGGTTTTACTCCAGCTGGCAGCTGAGCACCACGCAGCCACTCTCTCACACCCCCCACATCAGGATGAAGGAAGAGAATTGGAAAAGTTAAAGTGAGAAAACTCATGGGTTGAGATAAAGACAGTTTAATAGGTAAAGCAAAAGCCGCGCGCACAAGCAAAGCAAAGCGAGGAATCCGTTCACCACTTCCTGTGGGCAGGCAGGTGTTCAGCCTTCCCCAGGAAAGCAGGGCTCCATCATCCATAAGGGTTACTTGGGAAGACAAACGCCATCACTCCGAACACTGCCGCCATGCTCCGCCCCCCCAAACTCCTTATAAACTGAGCATGACGTCATATGGTTTGGAATATCCCTTTGCTCAGTTTGGGTCACCTGTCCTGTCTGTGTCTCCTCCCAACTCCTTGTGCACCCCCAACCGTCCCACTGGCAGGGCAGTGCGAGAAGCAGAAAAGGCCTTGGCTCTGTGTAAACGCTGCTCAACAAGAGGTCCATGTAACAAAAAACATCTCTATATTATCAAACCTGTTTCCAGCACAAATCCAAAACATATCCCCATGCTAGCTACTGTGAAGAAAATTGACCCTCTCAGCTGAAACCAGGACACTTGTGTAAAAAGTAAAACCTGCACATGAGGTCCTCTCAAAGGAGAGAACTCCCTGGAGAGGCAACATGATTGTGATAGGCTAGCGTTACTTTTTATGACTTAATGAGTTTATTTATATTGGAGTCTTACCATGAGTTTTAATGACTATATCTTCCAGTTCTTTATTTTTAGAATCGTAGAATAATTTGGATTGGAAGGGACATTCAAGGATCATCTAGTCCAACCCCCAATAATGAGGCTCAAAATCTCATAGTTCTTCTGAGTAGGGGTTATCTTCCAGCAAAAAAGTAGTTCCACAAAAGCAAACTAAGCAATGTGTTTAAAATTAAGTGTGTGTGTGTATATGTGTGTATATATATATATATGAGATTTGCTAGTTTGTGGCTTAACTACTTTTTGGTTCCAAGCAGGCAGATGTTCACCACTTGCTAGGTATGCAACATTGTGTAGTATACAGAGAACAGTAAGCAGTGCAGAATAAAATAGCAAGCAAAATGTAACCGTGCTGCTGTGAAGCTTGTAAATAGAAGTACTTCATAGTGAGTAAATTAGGAAGTAAAAGCAGCCATAACAAAGTTAGCAGCTTTCTTGTAAGCTGCATTGTCTCTGGAATTAGACAAAGCCAAGAACACTCGCATAAATCACAGTATCTTGAACTGATATGGCTCTAAGAATGAAAGCATATCTTGCATTCTGGAATGGGCAGGAACAGAGCAAATCTGGGCCAAAATTGGAAGATATGTCTTCCTCTTCCCTAAAGAATTAATTTTATCAGTCTGTAATGCACCCTTCTGAGGTGCCAATCATACTCTGTAGGCTTTGACACTGTGCAGAATTCATAAAAGAAAAAATACTAGTGAAATATAGGGTGCATAAACTTCCTAAATCGTGTATTTTCTTCTTACAAAGGTCTAGCTTGACTTAAAAACCTAAAGTCTTTGGAGGGAATAGTTTGTTTTGAAACTTAAAATGTTGAAATGTTTCATTTGGAACCTATAGATTTTGTGTGGCATTTAATAAAGTGATAAAAGATGCTGTCTATATCTGATATAATTGGAAAGAAAAAAAGTAAAAATAAAAATACCATCCCAAAGGGATTTGAACTCCCAGTCTTCAATGTGTGTGGCTGTTATTTTGTTTATTAGGCTATACAATTAAGCACATAAGCAAGTGTGAAGATTTTTGAATGTTAATTTTACCACTGGAGGGAGCCCATATTCCAGAAATGCTGTAAAAAAAAGAAAAAGATTATAATTTTAAAAAGAAAAAAAAAGTGCACTTTTATGATGTTATACTTTTTTCCAAGTGCTGACTTTGCATATATGCAGAATTTCTGATATACTTACTATACTGTTCATTTTTATTCCTTCCACATAATGTGAAAATTAAAGGTCAGAAGTAGAAAACCGGAGTTGCCTCTCTTTTCCGAAAAGAGATGCTTTGTAAAAAAATAACCTTAGTTTTAACACTGGAGTAAATAGGTACACCACTAGACTGCTAGATGTGTGTAGTTCCAGAGTTTGCAGAGTCTTTGACTTACTTATTTTTCAAGTCGACTATCATTAAGTTTCATTTTTCATAATAATAATAATCTTCTAATCTAGGTGGACTTGCTAGTATGATTTTTCATCTTTTGAGACCTCTGACTTTTTAAATAGGATCTTGAGTTAATCTGTTCTAAAGCACAGTTCAAATGTCTAGAAAAGTTACCAGTGTAATGCTGTTTGTCATCATCTTATAATAACCAGTCGACAGGCAAGAAGCTATTAAAGCTTTCTTCTCCCTTGTGGGTTATTTGATTTGTCATTCTCCATTTTTGCAGCCTGTGTACTCAAACCAATTTGTGATAACACGACCAGAAAGCTAAATTCAGTAAAGAGTTCATGCTGACATTGTTATTCCACACAAGAGGCCTAGGAGGGAGAGATAATGCTATAATTCAGATAACATGATGAAATGAGATCTTGCATCACAAAGACTTTGGTGGATGAAGAAACATAAGCATCTCTTCTTTTTATATAAATTAGAAGAAGATGTGGGGTCATACAGAAGTTGCATCTGCTATTTTTATTTAACTTATTTTACAGACAATTCAGCTGAACTGAGGCTTAGGGGGATGGTTGAATTACAAGGCATCCACTCAACACATTTTAAGAATTTAGATTTATTTTGGCAGGTAGTTTTTATTTCAAATATTTGAAGTAGGTCAGAAGAAAAACATGCAATGAGCTATATTTATCACAGCAGATGCTTAAAAGTAAATTGCATAAGTCTGAAAGAGTTTTAAGTTTCTATAATTAAATTGATATTGATTTGCTGAATATTTCAAAGAATCATTTTTTGAGAACATGGGACAGCCCAGAATAGCCTTGCTTTTAGCAGTGAGACCATAGACACTAACAGTAGTTTATAGTGGAAAAGCTCATTTCCTACCTATTTTTTCAGCATTTTATTATCTTGATATTTGAAATGGAATATTCCAATTCTGTTTGTTCTTATTTTTATGTAAATGTAACATAGCCTTGCTAAAATTAAGGTTTGTGTTTTTTACATGCCTATTGCACATTGGTAACTCAATTTAGCTTATGTGTTTTATTTTTCTGAATGTGCTTCAAGGAAACTTGTATTTCTATGCAAAATAATGTACCAAGTCAAGTTCAATGAAAATGAAGGTAGAATTTAGTCTGTTGAAGAGATTAAAGAGGAATTATTATCTTGTAAAGCCATATTGAATGGAGGTCAGAGAGATATGTATTTTAGAAATTATCATTCTGTACTGTCAAATCTGAGGATTTTTTCTTGAAAAGTTTATTCTGATAAGTCGTGGGCAAATTGTTTCATTCATTCTTGCTAATTTGTTCTGGAAAACATGTACTGAGATGAATACCTGCAAATTTTAATGAAGTAAATTGGCAAAATAGCAGATAAAGACAAAATAATCTGCACCTTAATTAAATAGCAATGAAGTTAGTATAAATATTGACATTGAGAGTTTCTGATTGGTTCCTTGGTTTCGAGGTAAACAATGGTTTCAGAGTGGTTCTTTTTTGTTTGCACAGTTAGAACCTTTGCTGCCTAGAATGTGCTATTAAACATGAAGGAATTCCACTTTCAAACAGCTTTCCGACCTCTTCTTACTATCAGGTACATTTATCCTCAGAACAGCTCTTCAATGAAATTTAAAGTGAAGTAAATAGCGTATCTGGCTTATGTAGAGTTCTTTTGATGTGGACGTTTCAAATAGTTCAACCAAAGAGTTTCTTTTCATTAGGACCAGGTAGAGAAACTGAGTTTTAAAGCTGACAAAAGCCCAAATCAAAAGTAGTATTTCCAGAATCCAAGTCCAGCTTAATTCATTAGTCTGCATATCTTGGTCACCATCTCTGCATCCTCACATACTGTGGAAAATCACAGGTTAAATGTGCTTAACGCTGCTGGCACTTAATACCTCTAAAACCTCATTTATTTTATTAAAGCAAATCTGTGTTACTCCTCAATCTCAATAGTGCTTTTGGTCTTCCTTCCTTAGTGGATCTATAGAAAATCAGTATTTTCAATGTTTTCAATATTGTTTATATCTCTGCTTCACAAGTATTTTATCAAAAGATGAGTTCCAAATCAAAAAGATCTGAAAAAGCAGATGGTGGACTGTCATTTTTCAGGCAGGAGGTACAGGAGAGGCCTCTGTGACCCCAAATTAGATGTTTCAGGGGTTTTCCTGAATGATCTTCTCTCTCCAGAAATTTGATAGAAAAATCTTTCTCTGTTTTCTAGAATAACTTTTGGGGTACAGCAAAGAGGAATTGCTCATGAAATTTTGAACGAAAGCTCATACCAAAAGTCTGGTCTTAATGCATGGGATATTAGAAAAAAATTAAAAAATCCTTGCTCAGCTCTTCATGTGGTGCAAAATTGAGCTTTCATTGTCTGAGCAGAAGGAAGAGAAAAGCTGAAAAAAAGAAAGAAAATCAGATTGAAGAAACTCTTCCAGCAGGGGAACAGGAAAGCTATACAGAGGAGACTGTATATCCCAAATACCATGAAATCAGAGTAGAAACCTGCAAATTAATTAAGTCTCGAACAGAAAGACTACTCAAATTTCTGTCGTATCCCAGAAGAAAAAATTCACTTCTATATTTGTCTTTACAATAGATACATCCTTGAGAAATTGTTATCTCTTACATATTGCAAAAGACCAAAGAGTTTTCTTTAACAGCTTTTTATCTACTGACTATTAGTGCTTTGTTTTAGGCCTAGACATTTTTTGCTGATCCGAGACATTCTTTGAAGATAAAGGTCTAAACCAGAAAGATATCCTTCCCGTGTGCTCAACATAGTTCTGTATTTCATTTTTGTTCCTCTTGTCTCTAGTTTGCAAGTATACTTACAGCATTCAAAAAAACCTAAGCGCTGGACGCTTATAATTTGAAACATGGGAAACTTATTTGTAGTCCCAAATGTAGTTAAATAGATAAGATTAAAAAAAAAATATTACAAAGCCACCCCGATTTTCATATTAAAACTAAGAATTTATGCATGTATCATTACAATCCATTCATTTGCATTTGGGCACAGATTAAGCAAGGTTGAGTTTGCCTGCACAAAGGAAGAGGGAACAGTGTATTTTTCAAAATTCACTCACTATTTTTGTTGCGGTGACTTTACGAATGAACCCTGGTCATCTGCAAGGTCTAATTGTCTTCATTGTTGAGATGTAAGATGCTTCTTTTTTTTCCCTCGTAAGATGTTATGCCTGGCACAATATTAAGAGTGCACGTGAAAGCTTTTGGTTCATCGTGAACTGCAACGCTTTGCATGTGACATAAAATGCAGTCTTGATCCCAGTATGTTTTTGAGACTTTTTAAAAAACTCAGAAGGGCTAGTTACAGAAAAAGTATAAATTAATTGTCCTGATTTGAACGTAATGTGTATTTTTTTGAAAGTTTGCTTAGGCCCTGTACTAATTGATGTGCTGTGGCAGGCAGATCTCAAAAGGAAATTCGAAAAAGAGGAGAATGCAGTTGTTTGTTTGGGAGGACATCTAAATAACCTGAGCTTATTGAGTAGACTATGTAAGTGACAGTTAATTTTCTTGAAATGATGATGAAAAGATTCTTTGGTTTTGTTGCTGACTGTATCAGTGAGTCATAGACAGGCAAGTCATAACCTCTTTGTGTCTCAGTTTTGTAAAATTGTTATAAATATCTATCTAATTCAGAGATTGAGCTAAATTAGTATTTGGAAATGTGTTGAAGTCTTTTAACCAAACTGTTTCTAAAAATATAAAACATTAAAATAAATTATGTGAAAATGTAGCTGTTTAAAATAGTATTGAGAATGTATTGATTTGTTTTTTTAAATTGCAAGAAGGGAAAAAATAAACAAATTAAAGGTTATGTAACAAAAGAACAAAATGAAAACCCAAATTATGCAGCCATCTGCAGGACATATTTTAATGACTATCACTGAACTATTTTTATAGATTTTGAATCCTTTAGAAAGCCAACTGTTATTTACAAGCTGGCCGTATTAAGTGGCAAGGAATAGCTGTGGCTTTGGTATCTAGATGATTAAACAAAACAAAGTCGATGTTGATTAGAGATTTAGGAAGTTATATGAGCTGTTCTTTGTGACAGTGAAGTAAGTATTGTATAATGGAAATGAATACAGCTTTGCATTTTGAAGAAAGACAGCAAATTGAAGAGTGAAATTAAGGTGTTAGATATTCGACTTCATGGCAATATCCTATTTCAAAATAGCAGTAAGATAATAGAAACTTAAGAACATGGTTCTTTAAAAGGACTGTGGTTTAAATGACAGCTGTAAGGCTTGCTTGTTAGCAGACTAATAGAGCCTTTCCCTTCCTTCACAAGTTATCTATTTATTAATTTCTTTGACATTGTAACACAGATTCTTTTTAATAAATAAAAAAATACTCCACCACCCCATCACCCCCCTCCCCCCCTGTTTTCTGAGGTCTTCATAAAAAGCACCAAAGACCACTAAAGAAACACCAAAGCAAAGGAATTTTTAGTTATAACTGAATAGCCTTGTCTCTTAGTGGCTGGGGGCATCATCTCATCCTTTTGTCCACAGAGGGGAGTTCTGCAGTTTGCTGTTCGTGCACTACAAAAGTGATACAGCAGGATATGGGTAGAAGACAATCCCAGCCTTTTGTCCACAGACTCTCTCAAAATATAATTTTCATCTTAACAGTGTTTAGCTAGGTTACAGGAATATTTCATTAGAGAGTAGAAATAGGTTTTGTGGCTAGAAAGTGGTGATATTGCTAATTTACAGTGCATGATTTCATTATGTGGCTACTACTATGAAGGGCTTATCATATAAGGATCCTAAGGATTTGGTTTTAGAACATTTTCAGAATGTCTGCTCCATTTGGAAACTTCATTTATATTACAGCACTTGCTTATTTGGATCCCACTGGGCTGAGTCCATTACACAAAGTGTAGCAAATAGCATAAGAAATAAATCTGCTATGGACAGAAATGGTCTCACCTTCCTTTTGCTTATTTGTTCTCACTAGCTATTGCATACTTACATCAGGTTTTGTGTAGTCCTGTGGTAAGCTGGATCAGGGAACTGATTTGGTAGAAAATGGACAGATTTTAAAGTTTCCAGTTTTATAAATTCACTAATCCATCTTGGCGAAAGATGTGATGAATGCAAGCACCAGAGCAAAGGAGGAAGTAGAGGTTAGTCCTGAGTGGGGAGGTTAGGCAATGGGGAGGTGAGATTGCCTCTTTTTACAGAAATGTAGTCTTTTGTTGGATTGAAGGCACTGCTTTGCCTACTACCAGAGCAAAGAGGGTAATACTTAAAGAAAGAATACAGAGTTTCTATGTGGAAAAAGTGGTGAGGTTTGTTTTTTTTTTTTTTCCCCTAGCATTTATTTAGAAGAACTAAAGCAATTGATGGTAAAGTGGGTTTACTTTCACTGCAATAATGGTCCATTTGTAGCAAAATTGAAAAAAGTTTCACCAAAACTGAAACATTAAAACACATACATTTGAGCTTTTTTTCACGGGGAACAGTTCAAACTACCCTGCTTTTAAGAATCATGTGATTTATCTGCTGGAAGGAGCAACATAATTTTCTGTAGTTTCTCTGTATTTTTGCAATGTCCACACAGTTAAATGGCTTTCCTCAGAGTAACGGTTCTTTCTTGAAATTTCCCATTACTCCTTCAAACCTTTGCTATTAAAAATCAGACGATAGAAAGTTGGAGTGTTTGCAGCCAGGAGTATAGTAACTATCAGGTCCTTTAGCACCCGCTATAGGCAGGAGTTCATATTCCTGTGCTCCTGTGTGCAGTGGTGTTGGTACTGGGGTAGTTGAATCAACAGCAGCAACCATAAGAAATCTTCAAGAAAAGCCCTGTTATAGCCAGTGACTCTTCAGATGTCAGAAAAATGTGTTTGCTGATGCATTCTGTCTACCTAAGTAGCAACACAATGAAGAAATACTACACATGTGAGAAGGAAGAATAAACCCACAAAATATTTCATTTTTAAAAATGAAAAAAAAAAAAAAAAAGTGTCTGCATTAAGAAGCATCAGAGAATTTAAAAGTAATTTAATGCCTTTTCCCATAACCCAGTCTTTACAGTGTCACGTTGTTAAGCAATAAATAATGGAATTTTTGCAGGAAAGACATCTTATACTTTCAAATCAGTGACATAAATCTAACCGTATGGATTAGGAAGTCATCCTTATCTACTTACAGTCTAATCTGCTGATGATATATAGTGTATTCTGTTGTCATTTCTTTAATATGGTAGGAGATGAGGAACCTATCAGTCATTTCCAGATTACCATCAATAAGGTTTTCAGAATGCTCTTTTAAGGAGGATAATTTTTAATAGAAATTTGTGTACAACTGCCTGACATGAATGATGAAAGTCCACTGAAGAAAAAAAACAAAGGCAACTATTTTGACAAGAGCCTACTTGCTATCTATTACTCCAGTCTTATTCTTCATGTCTAGTCCTTAATCTTACTTCACATATCAGAAAAATGCATGTCCATAATTTCTGCAGATCAGTGGAAGCATGCACATCTCAACATTAAAGAGTTATTGATAATGGATTGAAATATCAATTATAGTGAAATGTTCATATTAACATGTTTAAAAATTGCAGCTGCTTAAATGGCTTGCAAGTGTGACTTCTTGATAATAAAAGCTGATCGTTTGTGCATAACTTTTGGTCTTGTACAATTTCCTTTTTTATATTTTAAAGTGGTTAATGCATCACATGATTTGATGTCCCTTCATGTTCCTGCTGGGGTTGGTTTTACACTGGTTTGTACAACTTTTCATTGCATCGCTGCCATACAGTGTTTTTTTAATAGAGTCAATAGTACAATATATTTGGGGATTCACTCCTTTATTACAGCTCTGAATATTAGGAAGACAGACTGGAGAGATGACCTGAGGAAGAAGAGGTTGTGTTCCTTTCAATAGTTTTTCTTATTCATCTCCTTTCTAGGTAATGTTGAGATTGTGAAATCCTATTTTGCCTGATGAGTTGCATGAAGTAACAGTATCTTACCAGGATTAGAGACTGATTGTGTCAAGAAATGACTTATTAGCTATGGTATTTTTTAGCTCTTGGTGTGATTTTTACAAAGTTAGATATATTAAAAAAAAAAAAAAAGAAAACAAAAAACCCTGAAAAAAATAGATAAAGTATTCTTGTAAGATGACCTTTTTTTTTTTTTTACATTAAAGCAGTGCTGCATGACAATAATGGCTATTGAAGTATTTTTCAACTTAGAAGGCAAAATTTGGGAGCTTTTTATATAACCAATAAATCCTATATAATGGCTATATAACATTCACTCATTTATGTAATGGTGTTGTGACTAATTAGTCAAGATTCCTGAGTGTTAAATAAGAATAAAAAGCAGCCCCCTCCCTTTCAACTTTGTACTATGTTAATACACGGTTTTCAATGCAAAACAGCTATATTAGCTGTGAAGACAACAGCAGCTGCAAAGATAGCAGAGATCTAGCAATATAATCACAAAGAGAGCAATAAATTGATCCCTTGTGTTTTCTCATGGGTATACATTCTGTTGCTTAGATAACTCTACATTCAGTCAGGAATAATTTATGAAAATAAACTATTCAGTGTCAAGAGGACTGTATTCATTGAAGTGATAAGGCTTGGCAAGACAGCAAAAATGCTTTTTTTAATATATCTGTGATGCTATTTTTTTAATCTGGTAAGGAGCAAATTATCTCGTCAGATGACTGTCTTGTTAGTGTCACTTTTGATGAGCCAAATGTGAAGGTTTTGACATGTTTTAAAACTCTGATGTATTTGTATGTAGAAGGAAAGAAAGGGAGGAAAAAAAAAAAAAAAGGAAAGTATCTCCCAGACAGAATGAAAACCTGGCACCCCAATTTTCTGAGTATATTGATGGCATATCTAAAAGCAATTGGGAATGATAGTAGAAACAACTGATGCTAACTAGTTTCTTCACTTTTTTATTTATAGGGAGGCAGACAAAGTTAGGGTTTTTTTGGCATTGCAAGACTGGGTTTTATACTGTGTTTTGAAGAGTATGATAGTTACATTATTGTATACAATATAACATAGTTTACTAAGTAATTTTATATTTCCTTTTTTTCCTAAAAAAAATAAAAATATACAAAAATGTGGTAAATATCCACATCTATACATCATTGAAGAGTTGTCTCTTATGTTTTGTGTTGCTTTGAAAGAAAGAGCCTCATGCATGCTTACATCAATAAAATCTGCATCCTAGGCATATCACTTTAACTTCTCTCATTCATGTGTTTTCATCTATGTGTGTTTACATTTGTAAAAATAAATAAGTGTTGGCAAAATATAAAAAGTTTGCTAAGAGTTAGTTTTATTATTCATAATGAGCACATCTATGAATAGCGTTAGCCAGCTGTAAAACCTGTACGGTCTAACTAGAAACTACTTTCTAGCGTATGTGTGTCTGATGCCATAAAAGAACCCGAGGAATTTAGCTAACCTCAAGCATGCGTCAGAAGTCTGTTTTCCAGGCTGGCCTGCGGGACTCAGAGGCCAGATTTGGAATGGACACGAGGATCATCTAGCTTAACCCCTTATACTCAGGCTGAAGGAATTGTAATGAGACCATCTGTCTAAGGAGCTCGCTGCACTGTTCTTGCTGAATGCTTTGTTGATTTCTGGACATACCTTCAAGTTGCCAAAATCATTTGGAATTTTGTCCCTATTCTCCTGTAGGATAGGTATCTGGAGAGGTTGCAGTTTCTTCTGATTTGAAGCTGTCGACATTGCGAATGTGTCTATTTCTTTATTCCCTTGGTGAAGTTTCCCAGTGGGAGCTGTTTCGAGACACCTTTTGTATATGACTGTCAGACACTGGTAATTAGCCTTTTGGTGCAATTTCATTTTTCAGCTTTTGCCCTTAACTCATGTAAGTGGCCTGTAAACTTAATTTCCCTAGCTTGAGTATGTTTATGGTGGAGGATACTGAAGCCTCCCTGAAGTTTCTGATCAAATGCCACAGTATACATTTGGCTGTTAGCTCTTAGAGGCAGAGGTGGTTGTTATGCCAAACTAATGGGTATGCCAATTGCATGTGGGGAAAAGCCATTTAATACCTCTGTCTCTGCCTCCCGTGTATACATCATATGTAATCTTTAGCAGATCTTGCTGATGCAGTTGTCAGGCATTCTGTAGTCATGGCAGTGCTAAAAGATATTTTCACTGAATTAACATCTCGCAGATCAAAGCTTTAGTATTAGCAGAGGTTCTCCATAATGGGTTGCAATCATTTTATACCATTAGTAGGACATCTTGAGCTCTGTCAGGATTTACCTTGCAGTGTTGGGTTATGAATCACATTTCACTTTCAGATGGAGTTTTTCCTTTGGTGGTCAGAGTGATGGCTAGCACACTCATGTGTGCAATATGCTTTTATCATTGGTATGATAATTTATTGCATAAGAACTCTTTTAAAGAATCATTATAAGCCTGGAGAACTAATTTTAATAGAGATCTACATGGAGCTTTCATTATTTTTGTTATCTGAGGAAGGAGTAATGACATTTAATTAACGCTTTAGGGAAAGTTGTTGACTTGAACCATTGATGTAGTTTCATCATGTTGGCACCCCAAAAACATATAGTAAATTGTTGAAGTGGAACTAATGTTTCTTTTGATGGCACAATAGAGGGACTAGACTTATAATATACATAGTTGCATATATTGAGGCTCCAAAGAATCAAAAAGCAGAAAAAAAAATGCTGACATTAGCCAAATTGCATTCATTGGAAAGTTTTTTTAATTAAAGTGGTAGAAAGACAAAAAGTTGGAACACCATCTTGGAAGACATGTCAGAAGTCTGTTCATAATCATAGATGAATGAGATTAGGATTTACTTTATTCTCTGTAGATTTCTTTGATGAAGGAAGTCCAATAAAAGATGTGTTCACTCAATAATGAAAGATACTTACTGTTTTTGCTCAGGTATTGCATATCAAGTTCTACAATTTTTACAATACTGAGGTATCCACAACATATAGAGGGAAAACCCTGGATCTGGGGTTTTTTTTGTTAGTTTTGCTTTATCTTTGCTTCTCCTTTTGGCCTGTAAATATTTTTTCCCAATATTTACTGGTTGAGGGAAAAGCTACACTGCAGTACTTTTTCATTGAAATTGCGGGAAAATGGTTTCAGCAGTTTTCTCCCTGATTCCCTGCCAGCTGGAGGCAGGAAGCTGCCAGTTCCCCACCCCTCCAGCTGCCTCGAGCTGTGCTGGATTTAGCAGAGGTGTGGTACCGTGGTTGAGAGAGGCAACCGATGAGGATGGCTTTGCAAATACCTTCTGTGGGTTTGGAAAGCTGCACAAAAACAGTCCTTTCCAAGACTAGGTTTTACACCTGGAAATGTTCTGACCAAAAGAGAAAGTTCAGCAATTATCTGTTCTATGTTATATTTATTCTTATGAATCTAATTACAAACCTGTATGCAATATTTGGGTACAGGAGGGAGTGTAATATTAATCAGCAGTAGAGATGGCTCTGCAGCAAACAAACTTGGAGCTTTCTAAATGAGCATTTTCTGTACGTGACCCACCATAAAAGGCAATCAGATCTACAGTTGGAAAGATTATTACCCCTGAGTGACAATTTCTTCTTTAGCAATGAACACATACTTGATTCTTGAGAATTTTTCTATTCAATGGAGGTAATGACAAGCTCTGTTAAAAAGTATTTTATGCTTGTACCTCGACTGGGACTAGAAATGAGGAAAGGTGTAAAAGTGGTTCGGAAAATGGGAAGTTGGTAACTAAGGGTAGTCATTTGGGTGTGATTTTGGGGGAGCTGGCTCTCATTTTCAAACTGAAGGATAGCTGAGGAGCCAAGGAGTTTGCTAAATGTATCAGTGGAAGTGCCAGGTGAAGGAGACTAAGGGATGTCAAGGCTGGCATGGACTTTGCTGTTTAAGTTTGGTTAATGCCATTTTTCTCTGTAGGCTGTTCTTTCTATTTTTATTATTGTTATAATATCACTATCCTTCCTTCCCCTGCCTTCCTGGCTGTGATACATCAGCTGCACTGTCTTCCTGTGTTCCTTAGTTTACATACTGCTATTGAATAGATCTATTCTGTGATTTTTCCAAATCTTCCTTTACAACTGGAAAGCTCATTGTCTGGAAAAAATCCAGTCTACCGTAACTATTTGTGCTTCCCCCACATGCCTCTTCCTTTATCACCATCTGCCATTTACAGTCCCTCATTCACGTCATCTTTCCAACATCTCCTGATGCAAGCATTAAATGTGGAAATAAGCAAGGTCTGTAATGGATAGAAAAACTCTAATTAGGAAGAAAAAAATGGCAGCAGGAGATGGGTGAGTGGAGGAAGCAGTGATTGCAGGGAACATTCTCACAGCTCTGCTCCTTAGCAGTTTTCACTCTGGCATTTTCTTAATATTCCTTTGCTGGTTCATCTGGAGAAACACTGCTGAGATCTGGGTAAGCAGAGGACAAAAAATCATCTAAGGTCAGAAACCACTGCCGTAAGAGGTTTGAAGCTAAGAAGGCAGCATCAAATGATGGAAATAATTGGGTAGTTTCTTCAGCTTCTCTTCAGAAAATGAAGCCCTTCTGTGTTTAAAATTTGTAAGAGCCTTCTGCCTGAAAATATTTGTCTGCCTGTCTGGAATTTGTAGACTGTGGTTCATTAGCTATTGAGACTGAGATAAACACTGACATTTTAATGAAAATGTTTTAAAAGGTGTATTTGATTTTAATGCATTTCCTAAGCATGAAAAGAAACACCTTAATAAGCAAGTATTATAGAAGATCAATCTGTGTTCTGAATGTATTCTGTTAAATATTAAAACAAAATTCAGTCTTCAAAGTCTGAAAAAAAAAAAATATAAGCCTCAACATGACCTTAAATACGACACTGCCATCCGTGCCTTTATGATAAATTTCCAAAAGCAATAATCTGTATCTGTAATCAGATATGGCCGCAGTATCTGCGGAGTTAGATTTCTGGCTCCGTTCAATTAATCCAAAAAGTGGATTTAAAAGCAGAACGCAATCTATTAAGATGCAAGACCTGGCAAGTTTTGTGTTTCTTCAATAGTATAAAATCTGAACTGCTTTAGTTGTTCATGGAATTAAACTTTTCCCTAGATGTCTGTGATATTACTGACTTTTTCAAGAGGCACCGAAAGCTGGCAAGTGGATAAAACAGGAAAATGTTTTTAAATATTCTGCTTTAAAGTACAAAGGTGTATGTGCATTAAATGGATGCCTGCATATTGCTAGCTACTGGAATTGGCAAGCACTCATCTCTATGTGTTTCATGGTTTTAACAAGGTTTTTAAGCTTATGAGTCAGTTATGGAAGGAAAGATCAGGTATCTGCAGAGGAAACTTCAGACCTGTCTCTGTCTCAATCTGGAGAGAAACCTGGGAGTCATGATTGCACCTAAGAATGTTTTTGTTTGTCTAAGGAAGAAGCCAAGCCAAGTAGCCTGCTAAATAAATAAATGAGTAGTCATTGGGATGGTAGAACAGACTTGCTAAATAAATCTGGTAGAGAGTGGGATGGTTGTAAAGGTGAGTCAGGCAGGGCCGGGGAGATGTCGGGGGGTCACCCTGGTTGATCTGCTATGTGGGAACCAACAAATAATAAGAAGGGTCAGCTCAAAATCCAAAAATATACATGGTTTTAATCTTGTTTCAATTTCTGTTGAAGTTGGTAAAGAGACTAATTTTCTCCTGATTTCCTTGACTGAGACAACAACTTTGGATCGGGTCCCTTAAAACCCCTTAGGTCTCTGCTACGCCAGATCTCCGATCTGCTTTTCTTTTAATTGCTTTTTAAGAAGAAGTAAAACTTTTATTGTTGCTTTGATTTGTAACAGGAACCTAATAACAATTCGATTTTGGAAGGTTTTGAACAAGTTTGTCTCATCACACAACACTTCAGAATTTGGATTCAGTTTTTCTTAACTGCGTGTTATAAAGAAAAAATATCTTTTGAAATATTTTCAAAAAAGGAGTGCTCTTTTGTGTTCAGCCTAGTACTTAATATTATTAGTTAATTTATGAAGTACAGACTGGCACAAACCCTTGTTTTCCTTTAGTTTTAACACTACCCATGAAGGATAATAAAATAAACAAACCTGTATGGCTGTTGAGAATTTTAACTGCTTCATTTAAAAATATAGTTGTCTTCCTGTTTTGAAATGGCACCATGTTTGTTTTAACAGTATTGATTAATTAGGTTTCTGTTTAATGCTGCATATGCAAGGTGGAAGATATCCAGCTGCGTACAGTACAAAGTGCTCATCAAAGTGAGACTTGAGTTGAGCGCAGCAGGTCCCTGCCTATACAGCTTGAACATATACTTAAATCCCTGCAAGTTCACAGCCTCTTGGACAAAACACAGGTGGCAGATGGGAAAATGTTGATGTTTTTTGCATGTGGGGAAATGAGAGAGAGAGAGGGCTTTTTTCAAGGTAGGAATGATTATTTAAAAAACACCAAGACCACCAAAACCAACAGAAATGAGTTAGAGTAGTGTGTGAGATTGCTTTGAGCTTCCTGTAGCTAATTCTATCTAATTAAAGAATAAATTAATTCACATTTTCTAAACAAATTTGGCAAACTGTCTGAATTGGCTATCATGAACTGTAAATGATCTGCTTCTTGAGAAAGTGTGCCTACCTATTTTGTACGTGTTAAAGCAATTTAGGATTTCATGATGTGTGAAAGCATTTGTAGGAAGACCTTGCAGATAAGAAACCATGATATTCAAAAGCTATTTTGTGGTTGATATGTTTTAAATAGTTGGAATTTATTTTAGAACAGGGCTGATGAAGTGCCCAAAGCTATCTGTGTGCATTACTTTTTGCACTGACCCTAGTCCTTGTAGAAACAGACTTACTCAAACAGTGGAAAGTCTTTAAATTGAATGGGATAATCTCTTTCTGTTGCCTTAATCTTGTCCTTATGAGTTTGTATAAATCTGCTTCCTTCATTGTTATGCATCACACAAAAGGTACTAAAAATAACTGTTTAATTTTTTTTAGTGCATACTGAAACAGAGATAAAAAGATAAAGAATATTTTGTTTTTATGTAACTCCTGCTGGGCTGATATTACTCCTTTTTAATGTAATTTTGTGTCAACATACCCAGTGAAAGCTGTAGGACCTTAAATACCACCCACACAAATAGTCTCTAATTCCTGCAAGGAGTCATTTTCCTTAAGTATCTATCCAACAGATGGAACGCATTTTCCTTGTACGGCAGAAACAGTTAAAGTAGGATGGAGCCACAGGAACATCATATTACAATGTAGATTCAATTCATTTTACTTGCTATCTTCATGTAACTTGCATAGCATCTTGAGACATTAATGATCTTCCCTTTTTAGTACCCATAAAAAATTTCATACTGTGTTGTGTTTTCCTTTGGTTTAAAACTCTTGCCTGACTTGGAAATTTAATACAAAGGATTTTGATCTGACCAGTTGTTCTGAAGTTCAGATAAGAATGGGAAAGGGTTCTGTTTCTGGGCTGAATCATTCTTTTGGCAAAGAGTTCATGGAAAAACAGTCATACAAGCTTCAGCTTCTAAATACATGCAAGATGCTATGATAATAGTGCATGGGAAAAGGAGAAGAGAGTTACTGCACTCTAACTCTGTTGGGTACATGCCTGAATAGGTATTATAGCATTTGTATGGAACTTTGTTGAGTAAAATTGTGTGAGGTTTTCCCCTGCCAGGATATCTTATATGCAGGCTGCCTGGACTAGCTGCCATCGCTTCTCTTTTTAACCACCAGAACTGCAAAGGCTTGATGTTGAGAATGGCTAGTACAGTTTTAAAGACTAGGTAATGAAATAGGTATTTCATGGGAGATGGGAACAAAGTTGAATTGACAAGCATTGCATAGTAAATGAAAATGAAGTCTTGCTTTTAAACCTGTCTCTGTAATTGCTCTATTTTCTTGCCAAAATTAATTTTCTATTAATTTAACTCCAAAGATCTTGGCAAGCTTTCGATTTTCCTTTCTTTTTCTTTTTGACAAACAAATCTGCCCCAACTTTTTGATCACAATCACTGCCGTTGATGGATTGACAGTGCACATTCCTGCAGCTGCTTTGGGTATTTTTAATATATTTCAAGATTAGCAGCATGGAGGCAGTACATTTTAGTTTCTAGTCCTCCATCATGTATTAACTCTGTACTGTTGAAACTGATATTAGTTAAATATAAATCAGTCTACAGCCTGCCACTGTGGGTCTTGAAAGCTAACATTTAATATACATGCTAGTTCAATAGACAGGAGTTTTCCAAAGACAGAAAGACTCTTTATGACTAAATAATTGCCGGGGCCTGATACTTATGTTATACTGTAGCTTCTTGAGAGATAGGCCCAGCTTCAGATCTCATTCCAGTGAGATCCAGCGATGTTGTTAGTAATGACAGGGGATCCAAACTCTTGATCCTTGGTCTGTAAAGGAGGGCAAAAGAAGTAAAGGAGCATACTCACCTTGTGGGGAAGAGGCAAAAGTGCTTCATGATGAGTTGCATGGGATCAGAGCTGAGGCATGGCCAGCTAGAGAAGAGAAAGAAAGTGGAGTGGAGAAGAAAGTGAGAAAGCTCTGGAATGCAGCCACACAGCCATAAGGAGGCAGGGAAAGACTTCAGTGGAGGACAATCAAATGGTGGGTTAAATATTACCCCATGTAACTATGCATTGATCAAAAGAAATGAAGATCTGGAGCATGAGTACCTGGGACACACCAGGGGTGTGGAATCACTGCACACTAATGAGGGATTAAATACTGCTCCACAGTCATCTGAGAGGAGGGGACACAACATTACTGAGAGGTTGTATTTCTATGATCTTAGTATTTCAAGTAAGACTAGGACATCTGTTTTATAGGGTGGGGATTTTGTTGTTGTTGTTTTTTCCAAAGCTTTTAAATCAGTGAAAACATCCTAACTTCAGTGCAATTGCACCTCATATGGCTGAAGTGAGCAGTATCCTTTTCCTATAGAAACATAGCAGTGGCCCTAATAATTCTGTTGCCACGCTCTTTTCATTTTCAGTAATGCTTTGGACAATAGTTCCACTACATGAGGCTTTTTGGAATCTCTTTTTAATACATTTTACCTGGAAATAGGTTTGTGGAAGGAACAAATGTAAAGAGGAACTACTTCAGGATATGGCAAATTCATCTTTTGGAATATAATTCTCTCACTCAATATTCTTTGAACATTAAAGAACTAGATTGAAAATCTCTTTGGTTTGTAAACATCTTCCTATCATTGTCACACCCTAGAGCTCTTTTCTTAGTGACAGAACATAGTCATGTTTTTTTTCTTTGCTCCTTGAAAAGCTACTTGGGGTCTAGATCTGCTGTTATGATGTTGGCTGACCACCACTGATGTTTATAAAGTGCATTCAACATATTTTGCACTACCACCATCTCATTTTCTTTTATTATTAGGTCCTAATTTTTCCTTGGGTAAAGGAAAAATAAGATACAGATAAATTGAAGGTACAGATGGATTAACCCTCATTTGCAAATGTCTTTCTAGAAAAAGTGTGTTTGCTTTTTCTGCTCTGCAACTCTACATGGAATTATTCTCCCATCTCGCTAGCACGTGAAGTGTGACTATTCAATGTCCCACTGTAGCAGCCATGCATAATGCATGAGTTTTGCCTTAAAAAGTTCCCTTGCATTAGAAACAATGTACAATTACACACTACTTCAAATGTTGTAACAGGGGAATGAGGGCAAAGAAAAGAATCCATTTGGAATAACTTAGTTTCCTAAAATATTTGTTTACGGTATGTATTTCAATAATTAATGTACGGATTAAAACATTTCGCTTATCTTCTTCTTCCAGCAGTAGGGTCATCACCTATAGCTACACAGAAGGAAGGCAGAAAAGCTTCCAGACGCAAAGCTGACAACTACAGTGCTCCAGCTGCAGCCTCAGCATATGCTGCAAAACTCCATACGTTACTGCACTAACGGGAACGTGTTTGTTTTTTCTGGCCAGATCACTGGTGTGCTGTTTAGGTTATGTTTTTCTCCTGAATGCCATTTTTTTTTTCCTTTTGGTATTGTAGAATGTGTGTGCCAAAGGGTTTATGTAGCTTTTAATGTAATAGGAATTGTTCTTGTTTCCTTTTCTGTTAGAAAGCCTGTTTACCTTCAGGAATCAGCAGAGCCATTTGTGAACGAAAATCTCCTTGTCTCTCTGCAGCAAATTCCTTAGTAACTCTGTTGTATATCGTGGTGTTGCAGTATATTCACTCTAAAACTGTGAGCTTTCAAGTGTAGAGACTCGATAGTGCTGTTGGACTATTTTTATTGTTTACACAAATACAAGTAGAACTTGCAGGTAGGCACTATTTTCTCTTAAAAATGTTTTTCTTAAGACCTAGATTTTGAAAACTTTGAAATGCATGACATTTTTTTCTTCTTCTACAGCACTAAAATAGGATAAGATTTTTAGATTAACCTCTTTTATAGGTTATTGACAAGAAGAATAAAATCCAGCGCCTGTTAAAGCAATGGAAAAGCTCTCTTATGGATGAATCTTCTAAAATTTTGAGTACATACAAAGAAGCAAGCAAATGCTTTGAAAGTATGGAAGTTTTAAATTTATATTACTTTGTCCTGCATTATTTACATTGATTTAAACATAGGATCATGGTGAATTTGCCATAAGTAGACTCCATCAATTTTATTTGTATGACTAAACACTGAAATGGCATGACTACTTGGAAAACTCAATAGGAAGATGATTAGAATAATCTATTCCGCAGGAGGAAAACATGAAAAATATTTGTGTTAAAAGAGAAAGGTCTAAAGGTAATTGTGGAGATGGGAGAAATGTGATTATCTCGAAGGCATCTTCTCCTAAGAGAAAGTTGGTTGACAACTGCAAATACATTTAAAATTTTTTAAGGCACAAAAAGCATGAGCACCAAACCCCTGTTCCCATAAATGTTTGGATAAAAAAGAACTAACATGTAATATCCACATAGTAACGCAAAGAAATTGTACACTTTGACTTGCTGTGTTGTACCAACTGAACCATGGTATTGGATTTATACCTGGAATTACTCAACTTCACTTTGAGCATCCCAATTTTCATTAGTAAAAGGGATTCAGAAATAAGAGAGAGAGAAATGAGAGATTCAGAAATAGATGAGGGACTCATTCATTATAAAGTATAGTTAAAACAGATAAATATAGATTTGGTGGAAATCTGATAAATAATTAAGATGAAAATATGATAAATCTAAAAGCATATAAGTAATTGAGACCCAATCTACTTATTCTATCTCAGGTGAAAGGAAATTATTTATGTTTGTGAACAGCAAGCACATTTTTGAAAAACTACATTTGAGTGAATATCTTACGTCATTATTTGGGTGGACTACTGGTTTATGTGTAGGCTCATAAGATTGAACTGTTAGTATTGCTGTGCTAATTAGATAAAGACTCATCAAACATACAGGTAAGCACACCTGTAGTCTAGATATGGCCTCTGATGTTCTGTATGTCCCAGTCAGTAAAAATATTTCCTAGTAAGATTTGCACTGTTACCCCATTTTCTCCTCCACTACAGAAGCTCCAAAATGGCACAAGGAATGAGGAAACTGTGCTTGCAAGAAGCGCAATTTAAAGTCTGCTGAATTTGTATTCTATCCTGTAGGTTTGTGCTCTTTCTGGAGGCTTATATTTAAGTATCTCTTTAGTATGTATGAATATTTTTATGTATTTGTACATCTTAAGAGACAGGAAAGGGAAGGGTTTTGCAATACTAACAATAGAATAGCACCTTTACCCAAAGAGGCATAACAGATCAAAAGATGTTTATTTCTTGCATGACAGACCAAGTCTTGTATTCCATTGCTTAAATGCATGCCTGTGCAAGTGTAACCACTAACACAATACACACACAACGCATCTTAACAAAACTTTGGTTGTACAGACAGTATAGATTCTGATAATTTATGCACAAAATATGCTAGTCATCTGGCTTGCTTTGATTCTTTTTAGCATTTCCAAGGGATTATCTTCACTTTGGTATTGTTTTTTTCTTGAGGAATGCTTTTATGTCTTTCGAGCAGACATAAACTGAAACGATAATGCTCATGATTAATTTAGGAAACTGTTTGCTGTCAGGATCTAACATGGCTTTTACTTGTGCCATCATTTCATGAATTCATGACAAGATTCTGAAATCAACAGAAATTTTGAGATTCTTAATGCCTTGGGGCAGAGAGATGTTCGGATATACCCAGAATGAGAAATTTTTGACCACTTTTATATTTAGACCAGACTAAACCATATTGAAATGTGGCTGAGTGAAAAAAACATCTGTGCACGTTACCCCTTCCATAAGTCAAATATGCTAATTTTCTGGTTTCAATTTTGATGTCTAAAATAAGGCATGGGTTTTCTTTGTTCACTACAGTGTTTAAGGTTGGTGTGGTTATTGTTATTTTGGGGAGTTTTATCATCATTGTCCTTAGCTACAATGTACAGTAATGTTAGAGGATTGCTTTTTTCCTTTCTTTCATCGCAGTTATAATACATTATATTTACAGACTTCTACAGGTTTATTGGAATATACTTTTTTGACAAGGAAAAAAACTGTCAGCCCAGTGAAGCTGAGCAGTTTTCAGGTGAACAGTTAAATCAGTGCATGTTTGCAGGGATAATTATTAGTTGCAGTTACCATTTGCACTCAGTAGAGATTTTAAGCATTAGAATAATTTAAAACACTGACTAATTAATCCCTGCCACATTGCAGTGAGGCAGATAACAAATGCCATACTGTACAACCATGGTAGAGATGATAAACTGAGGCACAAATCTGCTGAATTTGTAGTTAAGCCAGGATTATCACCCAGTAGACCTGAATCCTAGTCAGTTGTGTGCTTTAACCACTAACGTTCATCTAAACTAGAATTAGCAAAGACTTCGCATCACAGAAAAGAAAACTCTCCTTTTTATCAGAGATTTTCACATTTTTCCTGTTCAGTAAGTTGATATGAGCATGATGTTCTGCTGCTTGGGTCATCCATCTGTCTTTTTAATGCGTATATATACATTAAAAGGCAGTTAGAGATAGACATAAAACTCTGATGTAGCACATGTAGCTTTGTTCATTTCATTTTATTACAATGTGATCCCAATCTTACATTTGCCTAGTAAGGACTCTGTCCATTAGGCAGTGGGGTTTTAGCTGAAAGAACCATTTTAAAAATAAAATAAAAAGAATAAAATAATAGCCCTAGTGTTAGATACACTGTATTTGGGGCTTTTATGTCTCAGTTCACGACACATCAGAACAATTACACTTATTATCGTCCATTACACCAGTAGTAGTATCTTTGTGTAAAGACCGTATCTGTCAGTCACAGCTTAAATCTCTGCACACTTATTTTTCATCACAGCCAGCTCAATTCTATTTCAGCTACAAACTTTTCCAGTCAAGGAAAGCCGATACCTAGAAATTCCCCAAAGTTAACTAAACAGTAAGTGTGTAGCTGTGTTTTATTGTTCAGATCAGCGTATAAGTTGTGTGCAAGTAACCTGCACGGATTAGAGATGATTATATGCTATGGGAAAATATTAACAAGTATAAAGCAAGGTCAGAAGATATTTGATACACTTTAAAATAAATTTTATTAAAGGATCATATCTTATTTAACAATTAAGGAGTTTAGGAAGGTATTATTTAAAATTTTTCAGACTTTTAAGAGTCAGCTCCATGGTTATTTCAGGATAATTTTGTAATCCTTTAAAGTAAAATTAGAAAAAGGAATGCAATTTTCATTGCAGAAAGTGAATGTCTAAATGGAAGGTTTTAAATTTCTGCCTCAATATCCTCATATAAATTGTATTAAAATTAAGTTATAGAAGTCACCACAGAGTTCTGCCATGGCTCTTTCCACCGGGCAAAATGACAGTGAATTAAGTAATCTATTACAACTTGAAATAGAAGACTTCACAATATTATTTTTTTCTATATACGTAATATTGGCAAAATGTACTAGCGATCAATATGCTGAGCAGGTAGTGAACCTTAGTCCTGACTAGGAATTTGATCTTCATAGTCGAGGAAAAGAGTTTTGCTTTCATAGCGATATTCTACTTTCTTTTCCTCTGAAATAACAAACTGGGCTGGTAATTTTCATGATAAATTTTTGAGGAGTTATGTGGCCAGTAATACAATATATCTCCAAGGATGAATGGACCTGAGTGTATCACTGGTTTCACATGATCTCTCTTTTCATTGGAAAAATTATAAGGAATCCATATCTTGGAGAAAACAAAAACATACTTCTTACCTGTAAGACCTCAAATTAAATCATACTTTATAGTTATGGAATTTGTATGGCACAATGCCTCAGATTGTGCAACTAAAACATAAAGTTTTGTTACTTGCTTTTCTGCTCATTGCTTTTGGTGTATAGATTAGAGTCAATATTTTAATCAATATACAGTGTTCCTACCTGCAGCATTTTAAGTGTAATAAAAATAGTGAGAGTTGCTGTCTTTCTTACATCTCCTTGAAGTATTTTGAAAATATTTTGAGATTTCTACTTCAGTACCAATCTATAGTTATACTTCTGTTTTTTTAAAAATAGTCAGCTTGGACTTGTTTAACTGCAATAACCTAGAATTTTTACTAAGGATTTTTTTTTTTTTTTTAAATTTATAAACAAATCTTTACCATTTTGTATGACAGCAGTGTGAAAAAACTAAGTCTCATGACCGATATGAGTGGTCAACAGCTGCTTGGTGGCACAGGAAGAATCTTCTTTTTGCGTGTGGATGCAAAAATACATACACGCACATCCACAGATACCTATATAGAGATAATTCTGAATGGTGGTCAGGATGTCACAAGGAAATGTATTGGTATCTAATAAAGCCTACAGGTGTTCTAGTATTAAATGCTCTAACACATAAATCTCTTAAACATGGGTGTACTCTCAACTGATTCCACAGCCATGTGAACAGTTAGTCGTGTCCTTCAGTTAAGCTTGCAAGTGATACTTCATTTTAGATAGGGATCATAGTGATGTTAAGAAAAATGCGCGAGTGATAATCAGTTACTAGTTGGCTGGAAAAGTAATCATATTACTCTCAGATTTACCTTGGAGAAGGACTCTATTCCACCTTTACCCACAGGTTAAGGGAAAGAATTCATGCTGGGCTTGGAAAGGTCTATGTTTTTATATCCTAGCTACTTAAAATAGTAATTATGTAAAGTCTCCATGGGAATTACAAGCAACTGGAAAGCTTCTCCCTTAAACATATCCACAGTCCTTTTCAAGCCAGCTATTTCTCACTCTTGTTAGCAAATTTAATCAGTCAGGTTTTGTTTACTCTTTGAATATTAAATTTTGGATAGGGTTTCTTTTCTGTTGATTTTGTATGTGCATAAAATATCTGTATGTATGTGTAGAGACATACATTTATAAAAAATATGGGCCACAAAATATGATATGCTGCAGTATGTTAAATAATGTAGGAATGTTTGCACTTCTCAAAATTTCTTTCAGAAAGAGATAAGAATATGCTGTGCTGAAAAGTGGAAGTGTGATTTAATGTTCCTGTTTACCTGAGTCATTAAGCTTATTTGTGTATGTTTGATATTTTAGTCCATTTTACTCTTAAGTCCTTACTCCATGTCCTGCCTGATAGGACTCTCCTGGTTGTAGTAAACAAGTCTCCATTTTGAAAGTGGCAGGTTTTGAAGATCTGAAATTTCCTTAGCAGTAAGCTCCCTTTTGTTGCAGTGGGAAGAGGACTGGGAGCCCCTGCTTCTCTATCTAGAGAGAGTGTATTTGAGGAAAAAGAGGAAAAGAAATCCCAGCACTAACCTCACCGGTAGTAATATCCAGAGCAGCACACACCGAGTCACTCCTAATCCATGCATTTTCCTGGGAAATCTTGATAGCAGGCCAGCAGAAAAAACTCCCAAAGCTGTGAAGAAAATCCAGCTTTGCTATAGTGTCCATAAAAGATTTCCTACTGAAGCTGGAAAGGAGCTGGAGAAATTGTATCTCGCTGTTTTCCAGATCACTGTTCAAAGAAGACACTGCAGCTTAAAATTAATTTCTTAACTGTTCAATTTCCTTTACTTTCCTTAAAGTTCCAATTACGGGTTTTTTTCCCCACACATATTGTATTTATTTCATAATAAAGAAGGAAAACAAACAAAAATTCAAAAATTCTAACTTTTTATTTGAAAAAGGAAAAAGTTCCTTAAAATGTTTTTATTTGAAAAATAGTGAATGAGCTTATATTTTTCGAAAGTGCTTTCCCTGTGTTTAATATTGCATGCTGGAATTCAGTCAAAACGGAATTGTTTAAAAGATTCAATTTTCTGCTTTCTCTGCTTCTTTTTCTTTCCTTTTTTCCCTGAATATGTTCTGTCAGAAAGACACAAAGACTTTGCCTTGAATATTTTTATGCATTAACATAATGGCTGATCTGGACCAGTTTTCTGCACAATAAAGGAAAAAAGCCCCAAACCCTGGCATTAATTTCACAAATAATAAATAATAATATATTCAACAGTTTATGAAGAACGATATTGCTGCTGTTCATTACTGTATTTTTTTAATGCAGCTTTAAAAAAACCAGAAAACCCTCCCAATATTTCATGCCCACTTGATTTTTTTTTATTTTTTTTTAACTACACAAGATGGCTTGTATCATCAGAGTTAGACTAAGGGGACTTAACTTTGCTTAGTTATTATTTTATTAATCTGTAATACTAATCTATGGTCAGTTAAATGAAATTTATAAGTTATTGAGAAGGTTTTATATTATAGATATATTTGGTGCAGATCCTCCAAAAGTAAATGTGGATATTTTTATAACTAGCTTAGAAGGAACACAGAGTTTTCTTTGAAGCCTGAAAGCAGAAATACTGGAATGACAGAAATATTTTTATAAAGGAGAGGAGGGTAGTGGAGGAGAGGAAATACCTTCAAAAAATCTGAAAAGCACATTCCTGTTCTCTGGTAATAGATGCCATAGCACAACGTTTGCCAGATTTTAGCTAAGCTGATAAGAACAGCGGAGCAGGGGGGAAAAAGTTAGGAACTCAAGCAAATGCTGACTATTAATGATTTGACTAGTACATTTATGAATAAGGAATTTTACAGGTGTGAGTGAAATTCAAACAAGAAAAACCAGCGAATTTTGTCTAAGTGGTGTAATGGCAGATCAACATAGCTGCCTGGAAGGTCATTTTAACATTTGAATAGCTAATATTTTCTACTCAGGAGGGCCAGACATTTAATCCATGACAAGAACAATGCAGATTTTGTGTGAGAAAGTGATTGCAGCACTGATTTCCAGCATTTTTCCAAGAAAATTCATTGAAAATAAATTTGGGTTTTTTACTTGGTAAATTATACAGATTAACAGATGAAAGCTATATTATCAGAGACAGGAAAAAAAATCCTCTAGATAGATAGCACAGGCTTCTAGAGAAAAAAAAATGTGCATATGCATATATGTATATAAATATAACATCAGTACATACATACACAGAATTAGATGTGATTGCCTGTGCCTAGTGCATAACTAGTAATTGGCTAATCAAAAAGATTTCTAAGTTTCCAGCTGAGTAAAGATTACCTGGATGATAATTACCATTTATTCTTTTCTTGCTTTGAACAATTTAGTTTTAAATCCAAGGAAAAAAAAAGATGAGTTTTTTCATGAAATTCCAGCACTTCTTAATTTAGATATTGTATAGCTGTATCTGCCATTAACAAGTCAGAATATAGGAGAAAGTAATTAGGGAAAAAATAGTACTTTAAAAAGTAAAATCTAAAAGAACACTGAAGTACTGCGAAGATCATATTTAGGGCAGAGTACCTAAAGAATTCCTAGTTTTATTTAAACCAGTTTTCTAATTCCCTGCTAGACCAATTTGTACACAATATGGTGAAAGGACATGGGTTCTATTTTTGGGTCTGCAGTCATACTTTACATGAATCATTTTATTCCCCAGTCTCATTTTCCACATTTCTAAATAGGGATAATAAGACTTATCTGCCTTGGCACTACATTAAAGACAGTATAAAGCTCCAAATTATTAATTCTGATTAACACATGCATATGCACACATAAGCAAAGGAGATCCCATTCTGCCGATGAACCTAAAGTAGGAAACTGGCCAAGTGTCACAGAACTAAAATCTTAATCTTGGTGGAGAAAACTTTAAAAAGCGTGGATTTGCACATATTTGCAATGTATTTGAGAGAGAGAAATTAATTTATTTCGAGGCAGTGTTCTTCTGAAACACTGAGGAAAGACAACACAAAGAGGATAGTAGCATGGTCATGGAAACCCTAACTTGGGAAAGCCGCTGTTTTCAGCGGCCGTGTTACAGGATGAGTCCAATTGGGAAGACCTAGAGATGCTTCCAGCTCTGGGGTCCCGCTATGGGCAGCAGATGTCTTCTGACTCCTCATTTAGTGTAACATGGAAACACATTGGCGTCCCCTCTATGTGCTGTGGTTCCTGTGAGAAGGAAATCCAAGTACCTTACCCAGAGGGATGCTCTGGGCCCAAGCTCAATGGTCCACAGTCCAGGAGCATGAGCATTTACACTTGCCAGCAGTTAACAGACAGCCCAGAAAAGTACTGCTTAGATTACAGTAATTTCCCATGGTTATCGTAGCGATGAGTATAACAGCTAACAGAAACAGTGTAATGCTGTAATATTATTATTGACAAAGAAGTAAGTAATTACAATCTTAAGCAGAATAAAGTTTTAGACTTTTTTTTTTTTTAAATCATAAAAGCTTACAGAAATAAGATAGAGGGATTACTTTGATTTGCATGCATTTCTATAGTGTTTTGTAACTCAGCCATTTATATATTGTGTGAATACATGGGAACTGGAAAATGACAGGGAGCAAAGCCATTAATCAGCTTGCTAATGTGTTTTTCTTATCAGGCTGAAAGTGCTAAGAACAAGCAGGTAGCATACATTATGAAAAAGAGATGAAGTGTCAGATACAGCTTTGTGAGGTAAATCTGTGCAGTGGGAGAGATTTAACTTTTCCCTTAATATAACATTCCCAATTCTATAAATAACATGATAGGAAAATACTCTTGTGTGTATAATGACCTGGTATACGTTTCTGAATCTAATACATGTTTCCCAGGAGACATTAGGCAAGTAACTAAAATCTCCTGTATCATCAGTATGTGTATACCTCAGCAGTAACCTATAATCTGTTCCCTTCTCAGCCAGTTCATTACCAATATAAAAAATACCGTATTTCATCGTCCTTTGATATGTCATGTCATCTGCCTCCAAACAATTGCAGCTGCTTGCTGTAAGCATCCAGGCAATTTTTAAAGCCATCCTGAACCTTAGCACTGTGGGGTCTAGTATGAGGAACACATTCTCTCTGTGTTTTACCCACTACCTGATCTTGTGTGGTGTCTTTAAACACTGCTGTAACAGAAATAACAACAATCATATCGGCAAACTTGACCTTTTTATTGTAATCCCTACCGTGACTGTTCTTTAGGTCAATTTAATGTTAACAGCTACTTAACTTTGTTTGATAGTTGTGTAGTTTTGGGAAATGATTTTGCATGTAGTCATCTTAAGCCTTAATTTGGAGTGCAGATAAATCTTAAGTGCCAGAAGAGGATTCAGCCCTAATGTAACAACATAGCTGTGATTTCACTAGTCACCTTTTATCATTGACTTTCCACTTTATGATTTGCACAGATGTACTGTGAGACTAGAAAAGACGGTGTTTGATGATGACTGGGATGCAATACGTACAGTGAATGCTCAGCTAAAATTGCTTTTTTTGTGTGTGCCATGCATCATTAAGTATTTAAGTAATTAAAGATTGCACAATAGAATGACGAGTTCATTCTGGGCTTGATGTACTGCTGTCTTCAGTCTATTTGTCTAAGTTGACTTTCACTAAATAAAAGCAACGGTGTCCCATAAGGGACTGATGAATCCTCTATGATTTCTGTTGCAACTTTGGGCCACATAGATGATCTACTTAGATCATATATAGGCATTATTTGCTTCATCTGCATTTTGCAGCATACTCTTTGGAAAGAAACCATCTGGGGATCTGGAGCTTTCTGTTGTGATACTGTTACTGAATTTGGTTTCAGATGTAGAGTCTTCTGGTTCACCTCTAGGATATTGTTATTGACTGTGCAAACTGATCTCCTTGGGCCACAAAATTAATCTTTATATAGGCCTGTTGCAAAAGCAAGTGAATTAAAGCAAAGTGCATACTGACAAACTCAACATACAAAATACAGGAATGGAGCCAGAGAATTTATTTTATTTATATATTATAAATTATTAAAAATTGTACTTATGGTTCTTGTTATGTTAGTTTTGATCATCTTTACATAGAGATGGTTCTACAACAGACTTGTAGATTCCATGGACTGTGAGGTCATTGTAATTGATTATGATGAAGAGATTGTCTTCTGGAATACCCATCTAACATATAGGATATGTATGTTCTTGTATCTCGTTTACCTGAAAAACATATAAATTAAATGGACATTCTATTAAATTAAGAAAAAAAAAAGTTTATTAATGACTGCCCAAGTAAGATTCAATTCCATGAAAAGTAATAAATTAAAAAAGAGCATATAGTAAGTACCTCAAACTGACTTGAATGAATTTGATTCAGCACTTATCTTGAATTCTTGAGTCCATTAATTTCTTTTGAAGAAAATGTATACATGAATACACTAAAGGTCTGCATAGAAAACCCAAATCATTGCCACTCTGTTGGAAACTATAATTGTATTAATAATTGCTTTGAACCTGTATAATCATTTTAACTTTAGTGCTGTAGAAGTATTTGCTAGTCACCTATGTTGATGCAAAAAGAGAGATACTACTTATTTTACATTGTGAAATAACATTTGCTGGTTTGTTAGAAATGGCAAACACAGTGATGATATGAAGCTCTTTGGAGATGTGAGTGTCCTTGAGTCAAATGTTTAAACTGCCCAAAGAATCAGACGTGCTTATGTAAGTACTCACCTATTTCATTAGAACCCTGAGGCAAGAATTTAAAATTATTTGCAATCTGCAGCTAATTTCAAGGTGATATCTTGTGAAGAGCTGGTGAAATAATAGAATCAATTATTGAATAGTATAATGGAAATCAGAATATGTAATGAATCTTATTCTTACTTGTGCCCTATATCTACCAGGAACAGCTGGCAAGGATGCAGGGGAGAAACAGGTTAAAGGTGCTTATTTCTTCTACCTTGATCCTTCATATAGTTCAGAGCATACTCAGGAGTCCCTTAAACTGCATTGGTTGTGGGTCCTTGTTGCTTGGCACCTGCCGTGCAGAAGTATGTGAGTGAGTTGTCATCTGCTGGGTGCCGCTGTGGGATGGTGGTGGGAGAAGAAGTTCTGTCAGTCTTTCATGCCTGAGGAATTTCTACTTTGCTGCTGCCAAAGCTATTGATGTTATGGTTGGTGCCTTCAGCTAGCACAAAGTAAGTCTAGGCGTTGGGGGAAACTTGGTCCAGTGTCCAAGCAAACAATTAGTTATAATCTCCACTCTTGAGTGCAAGCCAGGAGAAGGTGGTGAAGGCATGCAAGAAATGAGTCTTAGAGCTTATCCCGAGTAAGCACATGGCAGTAAGCTTCCAGGCTCCCACTGATATTAACAGCTGAGCTATAAAAATGACTTTCAGTTTAAATCCAAGCTCCCCTATTGATTTCCAGCTTGATTTTTATATGAATGTCATATCTCTCTCTTATCAGCTTCATGCAGCTCTGGTTGGTTTGGCACTTTGTGATGTTCTTGACATTGTTCAGAGAGATGTTAAGTTAAAGCTGAACAGCTTCCTTGACCTGAAATTTAAACAGGAATGTGACAGTCCTGGAATTTTACTTAAGACTCTGAAACACATCTTCAAAAGTACCTGGAAAGTGCCTTTTAAGAAGCATTTCAGACAAGCCCATTGCTAGCAGTGATTATTTAATACTTGGGGAGCAAATTTTAGCTGCTCTAATCTATCTTTTGATAGACACTGTTCAACTAGAGGACAAAAATTGTTTAGGAAGGAGATTCTGATGCTAATCTGAACTCCATGGGAAGCTTTTCTTTCCCTGCCCCACCCTAGAAGTTTTTTTTTGTTTCACAGAATTACATGAGTTCATGTGGGTGCCTATGATGGAATGAATAAACCTGTAGGTTTCACAGTCATTCTGTCTGTATTAGCATCACCTGTGTGTTTTTGCAGTTGTTAAAAGAAACAGTGATCATGGGGTTAGATGAGATTCTGGATGGTGAAAGTATGGTGTGGTCATGTTAAAGAAAAAGGTATATTAAGGCAAGATTATACCCCCAGAATTTCTGGGCAGAGGTTTATATGTGGACTGGCAATGGTTGGGGATGTTACAGAGAGCAGAGAATGAATGATGAACCTATTCTTTTTAGTCATAATTGAAGTGCTTTGCTCCAACAAGTCGTTGTCCAAAGGCTCTAGTCACTATTATGAGTTTGTATCCCTTTTTTGTAAAGGGTTATTGCTTGTTGTCTAACTGATAGCGAAAATTGGCCAGGAAATGAAAACTAAAAGTAGGAAAATATATCAAGAAAAAGAATGCATAAGCTTTTAAGACCTTTGAAATAGCAACGTAGGGGAGTTTTCTGAGGAATGGGCTGAGGAAATGACTGCAAATTGGAAAGAACTAGCTTGTGTGGCAATGTCTCCTTTCTCTGTGATCACTGTTTTGAGGTGGTATTTGAACCCCCACAGAATCCTTTCTGGTCTTTGCTTCACAGTAACTTTGCTAGTTAGGACTTTACTGTTAGGAGAATATAAAAAGCATTTATTGATTGACTTTCAAGTCTTGTAAATTATTCCTTTATGATCATATTTCCTACTGAATAGGATGGAATGCTTTCGTATTCATGGTTGGAAGGTGTCAAATCAGATTAAGATATATATTAAGTTTCATGGATTGTACACAATGCTTTACCTATATGCAAAGACAAAAAGCTCTTTTGACCTTAGTGGTGATGAACAATATTTGATTTTTTTTTTTTCCCAATATTTCCCTTGAAATTTAAAAGTAGATTGCCAGGACAGGCAAGGAATTACACACCTGAATTAAATACACAGAGAATCTGGGAAAAAAAAACTAATCTTGCTTTGATGAGCTAATTACTCTTAATTGGCCGGCAGAGAGCTTTTGGAGGGAGGGAGTAAGGTGTGGATAAAAGTGATGTAAGGATTTCATAGCTGATTACAGCAATTTCACATCATGCTGTAACTAGATAGTGATGATACCAAGAAGTCTCATGCCCTGTTACAGTATTGCACAACTTACAAGAAAGTCTATGAGATACCTACGTGCAAATTAAGTGAGTGTATCACATGAAATAAATGAAAACAATTTATTGTCTACGGAAAACAGCATAATACATCAGGGGATACAAAATAAAAGTGGTAAGAGTTTTTTATTTGACTTGGATATCATTTTTTTGGTATGCAATTGATAATATGACCTCATCAACATGTAGGTGTGTGTCAGTGCCTACATGGTGGCAGATATGTCATAATAATGTATTTTCTTTCTGTAGCAGAAGTAGTTCATAGTTATGCTTTGGAGATTTTTGTTTGTATCTGTTTGCTGGTTAATAGACATTAATAGGTGGGCATCTTTTGTGTAAAAAATAAAGTACATAATGAAGGTTAATCCCAATAACACTGAGTTTAGGTGGTAGTGAATTCTTAAGTAGCTTTTATGTCTTCTGAAAAAGAATTGCATGGGTCCAGCTCTTGTGGCAATTACAATCTCCGGGGAGTCTGCAGAAATAAGCAGACTGGATTCTTAATTCAGTAGAGAACAAGTGCAGCAAGAGAAGCACTCGGATGATCCAGTTCATTGTATCCCTGTTGCTAAGCAGACAGGCTTTTGTACCAGTTGGAACATTTTCAGGCTCTGTGGCTGCATTCCGAGATGAGTTGCAATAATTAAATGTGAAAGTAGTGATTGTCAGCATCGTTTGCCAATTCCAGCTTTATAAAAAGGGGCAAAACCATCTGATCAGCCCTAGACAGAAACAGAAATTTGTTTGACCTATAATTATGTGCCAGACCAATGGCAGTGTGAGTTTAAAGAAACAAAAAACATAAAAATCCTCCTAAACTATGGATTGACTTGCTATTCTGAGAGGAGATATTCCTTGTTGGTAGGGAATGCCCTGGAGGAGGAAATTCCCTTTAAATGACTCTCTACTGCTAACAGATTTTTTTTTTAAACCCTATTTCAAGGCTCCTTGAACTTCTGATTTTGCTAGGCACTGAGTAAATTCTTTTTATGTAATGGATAAGGCTAGGTATTATCTATAATCTGCTGGTTTTCCAGTTCGTGTTGTCTCATCAGCTTTTTCAGCCACCTTTGCTAGGGACTGAATAACAAGGGAGAGAGAACTGAACTTTTTTGCTGCTTCTCAGTTGACAGCTGTAGGGGTGGAGAAGTTGCAATAATAAACTTCTGGGCTTCATGTGAGTGAAAAGGCCTATACAGTCATTTTCCATCCATTTGGATGGACTCAGTGGAAGCAACACAGGGCTATTGGTGATTCTTATTGCTAAATGCTGTAGAAGGGTCTGATGCAATGAGTATTGATACCACCCAGATAATAAAACTGTGTTAAAGTGGGGAGAGTTTGTTTGGTTTTCCTTTGCAAACTTATGAAAAAATGACAAGTATGTTTTTCCAACATAAAAAGATTATAAAAACCCCCCAAACGTGCCCTAAGAATTAAAATGGACTTTTTTGCCTTACCAGGTAGGTAGTAGAATTTTTATTTATGTACTTTTAAGTTTTTGACAATTGACAGTTTCTGTATGACTTCTCCGATCTTCTGACCTGCACATAAGCTTGTTTCATGGTAGTCAGGGAGCAGGTCTCAAAACAACACAAAGTATCTTTGATAAATGGTATAGGAATATGGCCTACTTACTCTTCCTTTGGTTGCAAAGAAAACTTCAGCTGCAGCTTTGAATTTCCCAATAGTGCTAAGTTATTTCTTCTTAATAGCTAGTTAATTTTTCACCTGTGTGGG